>ML660214.1:10474396-10488498 GCA_007570785.1 Antilocapra americana
TAAGATCATGGCATCTGGTCCCATCACCTCATGGCAAATAGATGGGGAAACAGTGTCAGAGTTTATATTTCTGGGCTCCAAAATCACTGCAGATGGTGATTGTAGCCATGAAATTAAAAGACACTTGCCCCTTGGAAGGAGAGTTATGACCAGCCCAGAGAGCATATTAAAAAGCAGAGACATTACTTTGCCAACAAAGGTCCATCTAGTCAAGGCTATGGTTTTTCCAGTAGTCATGTATGGATGTGAGAGGTGGACTGTGAAGAAAGCTGAGCACTGAAGAACTGATGCTTTTGAACTGTGGTGTTGGAGAAGACTCTTGAGAGTCCCTTGGACTGCAAGGAGATTCAACCAGTCCATCCTAAAGGAGATCAGTCCTGGGTGTTCATTGGAAGGTCTGATGTTGAAGCTGAAACTCCAATACTTTGGCTGCCTCATGCGAAGGGGTGACTCATTGGAAAAGACCCTGACGCTGGGAAGGATTGGGGGCAGGAGGAGAAGGGGACGACAGAGGGTGAGATGGCTGGATGGCATCACTGACTCAATGGGCATGAGTTTGGGTAAACCCCGGGATTTGGTGATGGACAGGGAGGCCTGGCATGCTGCGATTCATGGGGTCACAAAGAGTCAGACACAATTGAGTGACTGAGCAGAACTGAACTGCTTTACAAAATTTTGCTATTTTCTGTCAAACCTCAATATGAATTGGCCACAGGTATACATATATCCCCTCCCTTTTGCAGCTCCCTCCCATCTTCCTCACCATCCCACCTCTCCAGTTTGATACAAAGCCCCTGTTTGAGTTTCCTGAGCCATACAACAAATTCCCACTGGCTATCTATTTTACATATAGTAATATATGTTTCCATGTTATAGTCTAAGGAAGCAGATTACTGTGGCCTTAGTGTTTCCCCAATAATTCAGGTAGGTTCAGCCATAGCCTGGCAAGAATTGCCAGTCTTCCAGGCAACACAGACCATCCATAGAAAGATGACTTATTGCCTGAATCATTTATTTAAAGTCTAAAAAGAGTGAGAGCAACAAGATCATTGCCCACACTGACAGACATGTTTTGCATAAGAGGGGATTGGATAGGGACAATGAACTCTTTGAAGTGTTAGTCACTCAGTCATGTCCGATAATTTGTGACCCCATGGACTGTAGCCAGCCAGGCTCCTCTGTCCATGGAATTCTCTAGGCAAGAATACTGGAGTGGTTTGCAATTTCCTTCTCCAGTGGATCTTCCCAACCTAGGGAGTGAACACAGGTCTCCTGCATTTGGGGCAGATTCTTTACTGTTTGCACCACCAGGGAAGCCCAAAGCACTCTTCGGGAAATGCAAAAAGTGTCATACTCAAATTCTGATTGAACAGAAAAGCTTCAAATGCCATTGTTTAATGATAAAAATAAATATTAGAAGTATGATCTTGATAACATTGTTTAGTTTTCTCTATCTCTTCACTAAAATGAAAAAAATAAAAACAAAAACCCTCTTCCCCTCACCTTGCCTTTCCCCTCCTTCCCAAAAAAGAGCAGTGTGATTTCTGGCCCGAGATGCTAGGATGGTATGGCATTTCACCTGACGCTTGCGGTAAGGAATTTGTAAAAGGGTGGTATGTCTATTTGCATAACAGAAATCAAAGAAATTAAATGTGATTGATTTCATAAAATCTCACTCCACAGGTACCCTTGTAAGAATGTGGACACCTGAAAATAAGACATATCTCAACACACTCACTATTGTAAACAAACTACAGCAAGAATAAAAATATATCTATTCTGGGACTTCCCTGGTGGAGCAGTGGGGGGGAATCTACCTGTCAATGCAGGGGACATGGGTTCAATCCCTGGTCCGGGAAGATCCCACATGCTGTGGAGCAATTAAGCTCCTGCCCACAACTACTGAAGTCTGTGTGCCTAGAGCCTGCGAACTGCAACAGGAGGAGGCCCTGCAATCATAAGTCTACACACCACAAATAAAGAGCAGCCCCTGAGAGCTGCAACTAGAGAAAGCCTGCACACGGCAGCAAAGACCCAGTGCAGACAAAAATTAAAAATAAATAAATAATAGCAATTGTGTCATTACAAAAATAAAGCATTAAAAAAAATTACACCCATGCTGGCACACCTGGCCCTTCAGGCTCAGTTCCTGACTTCCGCCTCATCCCTGTGGAGGCCACCACCCACTCCTCCCAACCCAGCACCTGAAACTGACCGTGAGTCACTCCCCACGCAGACTCTGGGCTGTTTACACCGCTCTCCATGTGCACAGGTCTCCTCTAGCGTCCATCTGACAAGTTGATACTCAGTTCTCCAAGAAACTTCTTTAACCCTCAGAGCACTCCCAAGAGAAGTGCTGGCGTTCTGTTTAGCTTCCCCAAAAGTCTTGTGCAATGGCACCTACACATTCCTAACCTTATTTCCTGTCTCCTTAAACCGCTAGCTCCTTACCACTGTGCTCCTAATATCTAGCCCATAGGCACTTAGGATAATTGTTTGGTGAAGAAACACAAAACAGAACTTTCTTTTCATGCAAGAGAACAGGTGGCCTTGAAGAGCATGAAGTGAAGGCAACCAACATTATTATTGTTTTTGCGATAGTCTATCTGATAAGCATTGTCCTAAATATTATAATATCTAGTGCTCAAGTAATCCAGTGAGGTAGCTATTGAAATTCCCTAAGGCCCAATGAGGAAATAAAGACTTAGAGACAATCAGTAACTTGCCCAAAGAGTGACATGTGTAACAAACAGGCAGCCAGGAGAGAAACCCAGGTTTTCTGGCTGGAAAACCTTGATGCTTCTCCACAGAACAACAGACAATCAATAAGAGGGAAAACATTTAAATTGAGCTGCCTAGTACAGAAAGCAAAAATGTTGCATTTCCAATTCAAAGGTCACTTTTCGTTATGACCAAAACTGGCTCTTTTGAAAGAGTCCTGGTGAAAACATTTCATCATGTATCTTTGCCTCTTGCACACATCAGTAAGCATTCCCGCTTTTCTCTTTGCTATCCTGATTCCTCCCGACGCCAAGAGCAGAGGTCTTTCACCTTGGTGTTATAAGCTCCAAGTGGGACAAAGGGCTACAGTTACAGATGGTGCTCCTGAAAATCTCTTGTCCAATCTCTTTTCTAAGATCAACAGATCTTTTGCTGTTTTCACTTGACAGATATTCTTAGTGAGGACTTCCAGTGTGCAAGGTGCTGACTGGGGTGTTGTTACAGCCTACAGGATACTTGTGAAGTTTTCAAGAGTCAAGGTAAGTGAAAGTCCTTTACAGGCTTTCCAACTCAGAGGGCTACTACTTGCTCTAGTTATCAGCTGGCTTAAAATACTGGGTTTTTATGACCCATGGTTCTGTGCATTGACTGGGCATAGCGGGTGGGTCTCGTCTCATGAGGATGCAGTTGGGTGCTAGCTGGAGCTGGTCATCTAAAGGCTTGAAAGGGTTGAAGTCTGTGGTACCCCCTCACGTGGCTGCCACTTGATGATGGCTGTGGGCTCAGCTGAGTCAAGTCATGTGGCCTGCCCATGTATCTCGGGCTGCTTCCTATGGCATGCTGGCTAGGTTCTGAGAGGGAAAGGCAACCACAGTTGAAGATCTGATCCTCAGCTTACAACACTCCCACACCCCATTCTGTCAGTAGGGCTCCCAGAGGAAGCAGGCCAGTGCTTCCTGCCTTCATGCCACTCTGCCTTGCTCAGCCAGCTCCAACCACAACACCCTTCTATGTGTACTTCAAATGCTTTTAAGTAGAGGCTGAAAAGCTCTACTGAAATTAGAGTAGAGGCTGAAATTCCTCCACCCAAAATGCTGTCCCTTCATCCCCAGGGCCTGTCTCCTCCACTCACACCACTTCTTGGGTAACTCATTTTCGTTTTAGCCCACATACTTAGCACTTGAAGAGCAGCAGATCTTTAAGTTTCACCATCTGATTCTGTCTTTAACTTTTTGTTGTTAAATAATCATAGACCCACAGCAAGTTGGCCTCCTCTCACATCCACACAGAGTCCTGTGTACCCCTCATCCAGCCTCCCTAAATGACAGCAGGTAACAACTACAACAGGGTTTCCCTGGTGGCTAGGACAATAAAGAATCTGCTCGCAATGCAGAAGACCCAGGTTCAATTCCTGGGTCAGGAAGATCCCCTGGAAAACACAAAATCAAACCCAGGACGTTGATATTGGTATCATACTGTTATCGGACTACTCTCACTTCATATGGATATTTTTTCTTTTACAAAATTATGGACACAACTGGGTCACAGGTCTTAGAGTAATGATGGGCTTCCTTCCTTATTTTTTATGTAAAAGTATATGGCCTTACATAAGACTACTCTTAATGTATCTCACATTAACAAATCACTTTTCAGATCTTAATTTTTGATAAAAGAAAACTAACAGAGAGGAAGGTACATACTAGATTTTTAAAAAAACTTAGCAGAAGAGCAGACGCTTACTGAACCTTACTGAGTATATTCTAAGGACACTGCCAGACAAAAGAACAAAGTGGTGCAAAGACACAATCCTTCCCTCAAAAGGTTCATAAACTAGAAGCAGGCATCTGAAATGAAGATGTAAGAAAAAGGAATCAAAACCACTTCTTCTTACTGAGACCTAGGAACAAACAGCTGCTGTGTGCATCAGGAAACAGAAACACATTTTGGCCTAAATTCAGAAGTTCATTCTGGTGAACAACAACAAAAAAATCATCATCATTGTTTAAAGTTGGACAGAGCTGGGTAATCCTAGGATGGAACTAAGAAAATAAAACAGCTGATTGCAAGCAAACAGCACACAGTGGGACCCATCTGTTTAGTTAGTAACCAGGGGCCATACTTTAAAAAACCTTCTACTATGATGTCACCTTCAAGCCATACGAACAAACTATCTTGCTCCTAAAAGAGCTGTTCATCTCCATCCGTGTCACAGCATTTTCCTAGTCAGTTTCTTCCCCTCCCTCCACCGTTCATATCTAGACTCTGGATATTTCTCACAGCCACCCGTTCTTCTCTCTTCTCACTAGTCCAACTCAGGGCCTCATTACCCTTCTTTTTAAAAAGTAAAATAAAATAAAAGCATCATGTTTCACTCCCCCAATCTGAGGTTTCTATTAGTTTCCCAAGGCTTCGGTAACTAATTAATACAACTTTGGTGGCTTAAAATTAGGGAAAACAGTGTTTTTTCTAAAAAGTTTTTCCCTTTTTTAGAAAAAAGATCTAAAAAACAGGGACTTCCCTGGCGGTCCAGTGGTTAAGAATCCACCTTCCAATGCAAGGGATGTGGTTTCAATCCTGGTCAGGAAACAAAGATCCCACATGCTTTGGGGCAACTAAGCCCATGCATCACAACTAGAGAAATCCTGAACACCACAACAAGGAGCCTGCATGCCACAGTGAAGACCCAGTACAGCCAAAAAAAAAACATTGTTCTTCAATTAAAACTAGAACTACCACATGATACAGCAATTCCACTTCTGGAATTGTACCTAAAAGAAACAAAACTAGCACTGTATATTCATTATTACATTACTCACAACAGCCAAAATATAGAGACAACATAAGTATCCATCAAAGGATGACTGGATAAAGAAAACGCAGTAAATACTTACAATGGAATATTGTTCAGCCCTAAGAAGGAAATCCTGCCATTTGTGGCAACACAGATGAATCTGGAGGGCATTATGAAATGGGAAAGGAGCCATGGAGAGAAAGACATTTTTTGGGAGAATCCTTAGGGTTTTCTATATGTGTATATGATCATATCATCTGCAAAGATAATCTGCCTTCTTCCTTTCCGATGTGGATGTCTGTTATTTATTTTCTTGCCAGATGACTCTGGCTAGAATGCACAGTACTACGTTGACTAGGAGTCAAGAGTGGGGACTCATCTCGTTCCTGATCTTAGAGAAAAAGCGTCCAATCTTTCACCAATGAGTATAATGTTAGCTGTGGGCTTACGACATACGGCCTTTATTCTGTTAAGGTATATTCCCTCTATGGCTTCCCTGGTGGCGCAATGGTAAAGAATCTGCCTGGAATGCAGGAGACATGGGAGATGCAGGGTCAATCCATGGCTAGGGAAGATGCCCTGGAGGAGGAAACGGCAACCCACTCCAGTACTCTTGCCTGGAAAATCCCATGGACAGAGGAGCCTGGTGGGCTACAGTCCACGGGGTCACAGACTCAGACACAATTTAGTGACTGAACAACAACATATCCCCTCTGTAAACAATTTGTTGAAAATTTTTTACTATGAAAGGATGTTATATTTTCTCAAATTCTTTTCTACATCTCTTGAGATTATCTGATTGTTATTTTCCATTTTACTAATCATTTAATAGAACTAATTTGATTTGCCTATGTTGAATTATCCTTGTATTCTAGGGATAAACCCCCTTGATCATGCTGTATGATCCCCATAATGTGCTGTTAAATTCAGTTTGCAAGTATTTTGTCAAGAATTTTTGCACCTATATTGATCACAAATATTCATCTATAGTTTTCTTGTAATGTTTTTATTTGACTCTTTAATCAGGACAATGCTGGCCTCTTAAAATTACTTTGGAAGTGTTCCCTCCTCCTCCATTTTTTGAAAGAGTTTGAGAAAGATTGGTGTTATTCTTTAAATGTTTGGTAGAATTCACCAAGGAAGCCATCTGGTTCTGGGCCTTTGTTTTGGTTTTGGTTTACTGACTTCATCTCCTTACCCATTATTGGTCTGTTCAGATTTTTGATTTATGATTCAGTCTTGATATGGTGTATGTTTCTAAGAATTTCTCAGTTTATCCTAAGGTTATTCAACTTGTTGGTGTATAACTGTTGATAGTAATCTCTTATGAACCTTTCTGTTTCTGTGGTATCAGCTGTAATTTCCCCTCTTTCACTTCCAATTTATTTGATTCCTGCTTTTATTTCTAGCTGAAGTTGTCACCACTGCCACCCTCTGGTGGTATCATGTTTCCTTGATTTTTCATGTCCCTTGAAGTCTGCAATGCAGACTTCCCCTCTAAAGTAATATTCACCTTCTTCTGTCTTTATTAACTGGTTCAGGAGAGAAGTAGCTTCCATCAGCCCTGCCAGTGATTCTGAGGCTTTCTGACTTCCTCTGCTTACACCTCATCCATACTTCTTGCTCCCTCTTGTGGCAGAACCCTTAGGCTTATATGCCTTCTCTGGATCAGCAGTGCAGCCGGCCAGGTATTGGCTGTCTTCCTCCTGTTTTGCCAAAGGTGGCACTAACGCTCAAGTTTGCAGTTCCTCCTTAGCCAGTAGATTTAGCTCAGCCATCCCTGTGTGCTGACCAGTCATCAGCCGGATCCTGCTCTTGCCACTGCTGTCGGGAGCACACAGGGAGCTGGCCACTGGGTCCAGGGCTATTTGTGGGTGAGGTATCCGGAGCACTTACGGCTCAGATGGTAAAGAATCCACCTGCAATGCAGGAGACCTGGGTTTGATCCCTGGGTCAGGAAGATCCCCTGGAGGAGGAAATGGAAACCCACTCCAGTATTCTTCCCAGGAGAATCCCATGAACATAAAAGCCTGGCTGGCTACAGTCCATGGGGTTGCAAAGAGTCGGACACGACTGAGCGACTAAGCACAGCACAGCATATCCTGAGCACCGCAGGTGAGGCATCCCCTGCAGCTTGAGGACAAGCTTCTTGAGTGCGGTCAGCTGGACTTGTGTGCCTTCAATGCCCTCAGAGGGGGCTACCTGCTATCTCCATCTCTTCTTGCCTCCCAGTCATGCAGTCCATGTTTCAAGACTCCAGATGTGGGGAGAGAGAAATGAGCTTCTTTGGCAGCCTCCCGCATGGACTGGGAAGCCATGTGTCACCCACAAGCTCTCACTTTCCCCAAGAGAAAATGCAGGATGAGATCTCTCCCGGCCCTGAGCTGTGTCCCCTTGGGGGTGGGGTGGTGCAAGTCAAGTGAAGCTGCACCTCTTGCTCTGCATCCAAACTCACAGTTTTGGGCTCCAAAGGTGGGCTATAACTTATCTTCTAGGAGCCCGGACATCTCAAAGGCTCTCTGGTCTGTGGGTGACTGTTTTAGACAGTGTTTTCCAGGGGCTACTGGACCTAGGCTGGTTGGGGGGGGGTGGCGGGCTGCTCAAGCCAGCTCACAGGCTATTTCAGGGTCCAGCCAGAGCCCAAGTCTGTATACCTATTAGCCAATTTGTGGGGAAGCAAGACTCCTCTCAGGTCCCCTTGGCACAGGGTGTTGGATGCCACAGCTCCCAGTACTTCTGTTAGTGGTTCAGTGCCCAATTACTGTCGCTGACGGCAAAACAAAGGATGTCTTATTCTGCCACAAGGCTGATGTCTCTACTCAAGGGTTGTCATTTTAATCTGCATTTCTTTGAGACCGTGCACTTTCTTTCTCCTGCATTTCTTCTTTGGGAATTTCTGGACCATGCTCTCTTCCCATTTTTCCTTGGAGGTGATGGCATTTTGGTTCCTTTTAAAATTCTTCATATTTTCAGGATACCAATTGTCCATAATAAATATGGCAAATATTGCTCCCAGATTGTGCCTTTCAGTCATGTTTATAGTGCTTTTTGGCTTCTCTTTTCATAGTCAGAGTACTATTTTCTGATTGTATTTAAACTTACGGCACATTTCAATCATCTGCCACCAGAAGGATCAATTTGGAAGAGATCAGTTTGCTGGGAAAAGTGATTCAATATCAAAACAGAAGAAGAATTTTATTGTTAAAAGTGCAAAAAGGAACTTCTTGGTGATCCAGTGGCTAAGACTCCATGCTCCCAAGACAAAGGGGCCTGGGTTTAATCCCTGGTCTGCGAACTGGATCCCACATGCCACACTAAGAGTGTGAATGCCGCCAACAGAGATTCCACATGCCACAATGAAGATCGAAGATCCCATATGCGGTAACTAAGACGCAGCGCAGCCAAATAAATGCATACAAATATTTTCAACAGTACAAAAAGATGAAAATTCTGTAAAAGCCCTTTATAAGAACAATGCAACATAGTCAACACACATGACAGTATATGCTTCACAGCTGTCCATCCTCTGCCCATTTCAGCCCCCCAAATCCTGTATTGATCTATGTGACTGGTCTGAGAGTCAGCATAATGTGGAAATACAAGAATCAGCAGGATCAGGTTCAAGAAGGACAAAGCCATATGGCTTTGTAGAACCCAATGTGAAAAGACATATATAATAGGAATTAATATACAGTGTAACCATTCTTACAAAATTAATGGGAGTTTTGAAAGAATTCCTTTTTTTAAGTGCAGAAATGATCTTCAGTAGTCCAAGTAAGAGATGACAGATTAACAGGCATTTCAGACAAGATGACTCCAGTCATATAAAAGTATAGTTTTATTATAGGCACTATACACAAACATTCAGTACTTTTTGCTACTTCTATAATCTTTTAGCAGGGTGGTCAGATCCAGTCCGAATGAGAAAATATAAACAAAAATTGTACACTTTGTTAACAAAATCTACTTTGAATGATTCTATAACCTTTCTAATGTAATCAAACCTACTGATTTAGTCCTGTTGATGATGCTTCTTTCTGTTCTTTCAATTATAAAGTCTCTGAAGACCCAGAACAGAGTGGGATGGATATTCCATTGAGGCGGGAAATGTTAAATAAGTAACTCTACATAGTTTCTCTGGTAAGTGTTTGCTTTTTAATTCTGATTAAATGCCATATTTTAACACAAATACTATAAGACAATACTTAACAGCTTATATGGTCACCGATCATTAGCGCTTTGTTCCAGCCTGGACACTGACCATGGTGAAGTAGATGCCTTTCTGCGCCAGCAGCTGCTGGTGTGTGCCGTGCTCCTTGATTCTGCCATTCTGAATCACCACTATCAAGTCTGCGTTCTGGATGGTGGACAGGCGGTGAGCGATCACGATGCAGGTGCGGCCTTCTCGGGCTTTGTCCAGGGCTTCTTGGACAACCTGTTCAATAATCACACAAATTACCTCTGGTCAAGATAATCCTCCCCCTTGAATTCCTCCTTCATAACAAGCCTCACCGTTACTGTATCCCATGATAAGTGCTTCTTTAACAGTGTTAGTGGAATATAATACTTATTTTACAAAGCAAGGGATCTGTTATATTGGAAGATACCAAATCCTAGTTTGGGTTAGTTCTCCGGTAGGGGCTCTCTCCAAGTTGTGACTATAAATACAGCCCCTGTGATCATTTTAAAGCATTCAGTAGTGGGCTTAGCCATGCAGCATCCTTCTGGTCTAGCACTACAGTTAAGTCAGGAAGCCTAGGCATGGGCCAAACACAGCTTCTTTGAATTTTGGTATTTTTAAGCTGAAAAAATAATTCTCAGTACAACATAATAAAAAAACTATATTCCAAAAAAGATTTTTAAAAAAAATCTCAGAATGATTTTATCATTCAGATACCTGAATACTCAACTTTTTCTCAAACTAAAAACAATAGCTAGTATTTACCTTAAGGAAGAGTCAAGTTTAAACATTTTTCTGTGCTTCCACTTTTTTATATAGTTGTTGAGGAGATGCTGTCAGTAGAGACAGGACCATGCCTCCTGAATTCAGCTTCTTGGATCAATACAAAGTGATCCAGGGCTATTTTTTGGCGCACACAGGCTGTAAGACTAATCTGCCTCCTTTCATCTTAGTTTTCTTAAATGACAGCTACAGAAAGGGTTTAAATTCCACTGAAAGTAACAAAATTTGTTATCAGCCTGAATTTTGTTCTCTACTGTGGAAGACAGTAGCACAAATTTAAACCGTCCAAGGACAGCTGCTTCAAGTGTGAATGAGTCCAATTTAAATTCTCACCTTTTCACTTTCTGTGTCCAGAGCCGAGGTAGCTTCATCCAGAAGCAAGATGTGAGGCTGTCTAACAAGGGCGCGAGCTATGGCGATGCGCTGTTTCTGGCCTCCAGAGAGCTGAGTTCCTTTGTCCCCTACTCTGGTGTTGTATTTCTGTAAACAGGGTTTTGTTATGAAAAGTAGAACTGATAAAGCTGTGAGAAAGAGTCTGCTTGCAGAAAATAGGATAACCACTTCCATATACACAAATGCATTGAGGTTCAGAAGCTAAGAATGGGTTGATGAGCAAAAACACAGCTCTAAATGGCAGGATTAATTTCTTTTCTTGAAAACAGACATTTGTGTCTTAACAATTATGTTTTAGTGTGGACAGATTAACATGAGGAAGACTACTGTTGCAAAGTTAGTCTCTTCAAACCTTCTGGTTTCATTATATTTGGGACAAAGACTGTTTAGAGGAAGGAAATTAGATTTTAACAGGCTATGCATAATAATATAATTGAAGCTCATTTATTTATAACCAGTAGGGGATGCTCTCTGCATTATTTCAAAAAGTGAGGAAGGGAAGATTCTTAGAATGCTAACCTTTTGCTGTCTGTTTTTATAAGACTATTTCCAAAGCTTCAACAATTTTAATGGATCCTAAGAAATTCTATTTTGGTCTCTAGCTTGAAAAGCTAAAATCTCCTGATTTACTTTTGTTTTTAGAATTCTCCTGAAATTTTTCACATATTGTTTCCCATAGTAGATAATTAAGTATTAAATATGATGATAAGGACTGGAATTAATAAGGTAAATGAGAGCAGAAATGCAATGTATAACCTAGAAAACAACATTATCTTTTTTTATTTTCATATCCTTGTCAGGCTGAAATTTTGTGGGCTCTGATTCTGACATCCAGAGTTTGATTTTAAATCATGTCCTACCTCCTAATCTGCTGGTGAGAATGTAAGCTGGTGCAGCCACTATGGAAAACAGTATGGAAATTCCTCAGAAAACTAAAAGTAGAATTACCATAGAAAAATAGAATAGAAATACAATCTAGCAATCCCACTCCTGGGCATACATCCAGACAAAACTCTAACTCAAAAAGAGACGTGCACCCCTATGTTCATAGTATTGGTACTCACAAGAAGACATGGATGCAATCTAAATATTCACTGACAGATGAATGCTAACAAAGATGTGGCACATACACACAATGGAATATCACTCAGCCATAAAAACGAATGAAATAATACCACCTGCAGCAACGTGGATGCAGCTAGAGAGTAACTCAGAAAGAGAAAGACAAATATCATATGGTATCACTTATATGTGCAACCTAAAATATAACACAAATGAACTTGGCTGAGAAACAGAAATAGACTTGCGGACATAGAGAACCCCTTGTGGTTGCCAGGGGACAGAGGTGGGGGAAGGATGGAGGAGGAGGCTGGGGTAAAGCAAAAGTAACTATTATATACAGAATGGATACACAACAAAGTCTTACTGTTTGGCACAGGGAACTATATTTAGTATCCTAGAAAAACCATAATGAAAAAGAATATTAAAAAAGAATGTGTACACATACAGGTAACTGAATAACTGCTGTATGGCAGAACTTAACACAACATTGTAAGTCAACTGTACTTCAAATTAAAAAAAACTCATGTTCTGTGTCGGGCTGCCTGTTTTTGCTTGCTATTTCTAGCAACCCTAATTCTGCGGCACTCAACACAGAGCTCTCCACCTGCAGATGGGGTGCGCGAGCCTGGGGGAGGTTTGGTCAAATGGTTGCAACAGGCCCACCCCAGGGCTGCAGCCACCGGGGAGGCCGATGCACTGAAGTGAGGCCCGTGCTGGTGGAGGGGTTTCCAGGCTGTACGGCCACCATACAGACCCCACTGAGGCAGACAAAGGCAGGGCTGTAAACCCTGAGAGAAGGAAACCAGACCAGCCCTGCGGCAGGATGAGGTAAATCCTAGTATGAACCACAAAGGTGAAGAAGCAGGTCCTTGGACAGAAAGTAGGCCTTAAGGGGGTTTGCCTTTTCTTTCCACATGTAGACACTGAGGAAAAGAATTCTGATGTGTACAGGTGTGCTCTGCGGACAGAGCCCAGGAAGATGGGTCCCTGTGGCAGACAAAGTGAGAGGGGGCAGATACATTTCATAAGTTAGATCATAATCACTCTTGGTATTTGTCTTTGTTAACCCCTAGCCCAGTGGTTCTCTAACTGTCCCTGCATCAGTTATCACCTGGGGTATCAGAACACAGATTCCTAGACCCCAGTTCCAAGTTTCTGGTACAGCAGGTCTGGGGTAGGGCCTGAAAACCTGCATTTCTCACAAGATCCCAGGTGTCACTGAGGTGCTGGTCCGTGCCCAGACTAACTGACCTCATCGTTAGTGAAGTTATGCATTGAATGTTCCAGCCTGGGGAAGGGCCAATTATCCACAGATGGGCTAGAAGGTTAAAGGAGGGGAGAGAGGGGACACTGCTTCTTCCTGGGGGACTGTGATGCGTGGTGACGGCAGTGATCCAGAGAAGAGCCTCAAAAAAAGGCAGTCTCGGGAGTGGGCGAGGGACAGAAGGCATTGTCATCTTTCCCTACGAGGAGAGGACCTTCTCTGCCAGTTTGAAGGTGAGCTTTGTTTTCAGGGGGCAACTCCTTATAATAAAGAACATAACTTGTGATAGTGGGGGGGCATTAGATAAGACAGGTCTAGTGTATATGTGTTGTTGTGTCTGAGTCTTGCGACCCTGTAGACTGTAGCCCGCCAGGGTCCTTTATCCATGGGATTTTTCTGGGCAAGAATACTGGGGTGGGTTGCCATTTCCTACTCCAGAAAGTCTAGATGCACTTAAAATATAGAACCTAAGTGGCTTAAGAGAGGGTAAGAGGCTCCATTTATCTAACTTCCTAGGAGGAATTCAGAGGGCATCCATGGGACATCAGCCCAGGGCAGGCTTCAATATCAGTCCTGGAGCGTGGGGCCCATGGAACGTGCAGTGGTGACTGCGGCCACTCCAATAACTCACCCTTGCTCAGAGCCTTTTTGCTGAATGGGTCCAGTCCCCTGGCCTGGCCTGACTCCCCAGAGAGAGACTCGCGGCTTAGGGGAGAGCTGCAAGGAGGCGGAGGAAAGGAAGGTTGGGAGAGAAATGATGGGGGAGGACCAGGCCTGCTTCTGTGGGCCCCATGCCCTGATGTGGAGGGAAAGGGGTCCCAGACATGAACTTTTCAGTCAGACTGCTCACAGGGAGTCAGGCAGGTGATTGGGTAAACATGACATAGATGGGGGTGGGACGTGTCCTG
>ML660214.1:10488598-10521342 GCA_007570785.1 Antilocapra americana
GATGGGGGTGGGACGTGTCCTGTAAACATGACATAGATGGGGGTGGGACGTGTCCTGTAAACATGACACAGATGGGGGTGGGACGTGTCCTGTAAACATGACAGGATGGGGGTGGGACGTGTCCTGTAAACATGACATAGATGGGGGTGGGACGTGTCAGGTAAATACAACATAGGATGGGAAGATGCTTGTCCGAAGCTTGGTGTGTTTTCGTTGCTCATTTCTCTTCACCTTTGGGATCCAGCTCTTTACAAATCACAACCACAGGCTCCCAGGCACCACATCTGCTGAGAGACTTACGTCTGGCAGCATCTCGATGAAGGAGTGGATGTTGGCCTCCTTGGCCGCACGCTCAATCTCCTCCTGTGACACGACCCGGCTGTTGTCTCCGTAGGCAATGTTCTCGCCGATGCTGCAGTCAAACAGAATGGGCTCCTGGGACACGATGCCCATGTGTGCACGCAGCCACTGGACGTTCAGGTGCTTTATTTCCTTGCCATCGATTAACTGAAAACAAGAGATCATGGATCAGCCTCAGAAACAGAACATTTTTTAATTTAGCAAAATTAATATTGTTATTTCCTACATTAAGACTGCCAAGTTGTTATGAGACTTTTGTGTGGCTTTTAGTTTGGACTGTCAGGGTTAACTGATCAGGTTATAACTGCATGCTCTGGGGAACCGTCATGTTTCTTCTAACTCTGGCTTCTGATATATGCATCTGGTAGGCAGAGTAACTGCTGTGCCTTGGACTGCAAGATCAAATTAGCCAATCTTAAGGGAAATCAGCCCTGAATCAACCCCCCATTGCCACTGGAAGGACTGATGCTGAAGCTGAAGCTCCAGTATTTTGGTCATCGGATGTGAAGAACCGACTCCCTGGCAAAGTCTCTGAGGCTAGGCAAGATTGAGGGCAAGAGGAGAAGAGGTGACAGAGGATAAGATGTTGGATGACATCACCAATGCAATGGACATGAACTTGGGCAAACTTAGGGAGACGGTGAGGGACAGGGAGGCCTGGTATGCTGCAGCCCATGGGGTTGCAAAGTTGGACATAACTGGGTGACTGAACCACAGCAACAAGGCATAATAACGCCCATCTCCTCCATCCAAGATATCCACATTCCAATTCATGAAACCTGCTAATGTTATTCACATGCAAAGAGAGAATTACGATGGAAAGTTGCTCATCAGCAGACCTCAGGATGAGGAGCTTATCTTGGATTATCCAGGTGGACCCAACATAACCATAAGGGTCCTTAACTGTGCAGGGGTGGAGGGCAGGAGACTGGGGATCACAGTGAAGCAACATGAGGAGGACTCAATCAGTATTTGCTGGCTTTGAAGATGGAGGAAGGGGCCATGAGCCGGAAAAGATAAGCAAGCAGATTCTCCCTAAGGGCCTCCAGAAGGCGCACAGACCCGCCGACACCATGAGGTCCACTTTGGACATCTGACTTCCAGAATCTGTAAGATAGATCTGTGGTGTTTTACTCCCCTAAATTGGCTGTAATTTGTTGTAGCAGCCACCAGAAACTAATAAAACATATTCTATTTCTGGAATGTATCCTGGCATTCTTTTTTTGTTGTTGTTAAATAAAATGACTTTTTAATTTTAGTTTTCTGGTGGTACCATGCAGCACACAGGATTCCAGTTCCCTAACCAGGGGCTGAACCCTAGTTCAACTGGAGTCTTAACCACTGGACCAGCCAGGGAAGTCCCCCAACCTTACTGCTATTGCTTTTTCACAGGAAAAGTAGCCATGATTCGATTGCAAATAACTAACTGCTATGACCACATAACAGGCCTGGAGGTCACATTTCAGATCTGACCTGTTAGTTAGGATCAGGTTTCTGAGGACTCAAATGAAACAGAAGTGAGCATGGAGGGTGCTGCTATCTCTCTAAACAGTTGTTGGTCTTAGGAAAGTGAGTTAGCATCTCAGTTTCTTTGCACGTAAAATGGGAATGATTATAATCACTAAACTCCAGAATTGAGGATTAAGTGACGTCAGTATGGACCCCACTGAGCACAGTGCTAGGCACAGAGGATGTGAAGGGCTGTCTATGGTTTGGAACGGTGCCTGTGTGATGTACGTGGAACCACAGCAGAGGGATAGATGTCTGAGGGGATAAAAGGATGGACAGACATCTATAGCTTACCCAGAGGAGCAGGAGGGAGAGCCCGGCCTTTCTCTAGGAACCTGGATCCCCTTGGATCACCCTGCAGAAGCCTGGGGTGTGCCCACTACAGCCTCACAGATAAACATCCTTCCTCTCTGATGGAGACGTATCTGCCCCAAAGATCTACTTTGCAAGAGAACGCTGGCATACAAGTGAGAGCTGCCATAACCACTGAAGAAGACATCAGTGACTCAGCTTCGAGCTTTTCTAATACTGATGAGTACATCCTGAGCTTTAAATAGGCTCTGAATCCCATGTGCCTGCTGCACGCCTCTGGGAGACAGCTGGCCAAGGACAGGTACATACGGGCTTTGCTGCAGGAAGATAGCTTCTATTTGTGAAACTAGCAGGTGCAAAGATGGATGGGAAACCCAGCCATGACCTTATTAGGACCAAGCCCAGTTGCCATGGAGACTATTCCAAATATCTATGCTCCAGGCTTCTTCATGGTGTTAAGTCAAAGTGGAAAGTAGAGGTTGAAGAGAGGAAGGAAAAACCATACAAGGATGATTAACAACCATACAGCACGTCATGTTAGATGGAACACTGCATACTTGAGAAATGGAGAGCTGAGGAAAGAAAAAGAAAATTGTTTTTCCAGACATATACCCCAGGGGGCTTCCCTGGTGGCTCAGATGGTAAAGAATCTGCCTGCAATGCAGGAGACCCAGGTTCAGTCTCTGGGTTGGGAAGATCTCCTGGAGAAGAGAATGGCAACCCACGCCAGTATTCTTGCCTGGAGAATTCTATGGACAGAGAAGCCTGAGGGCTACAGTCCACGGGGTTGCAAAGAGTCTGACACAACTGAGCAACTCACACACACACTCACACACTGCTAGGAGAAAAAATAGACACTGTTTAACTAATATAATCAAATGAATATGACTGATCCCTGCAAGCTTCAGTGAGTTTTTCCATCAGATATATAATAAGATGCTTAGAGCTCCATCCCCTCACTATACACAGCTACTGCTAACTATTTAAAGCTTGTGTTTCCTAAAGGATCCTTTCTGAGGGAAAATATGTTTAAAGGTCCAAATGTAAAAAGATCCATGCACATCTTCTTTGGCTGAGTCATGGGTAGTGGTCTGAGGAAGACCAAGGAAATACAGTGAGTCTGTGAACACTTCTCAAAAGATGCTGGCCTAAATGAAAATCTCGAGTAACAGACTGACAGTAACAGTGAAAGGCTAAATTAAAAGGATGAGCTGTCCCTATTCTAGACTCAAATCTACTGCCCGATTTCAGTAGCACAATCAAATGTTAAATATGTATCATTTTCCTGTATGTAGTTACTCTGAAATAATCACTTTAGATAAGTTATTGAGCACTGATTTTATTAGAGGTCCTGTGATTAAGTATGCCTGATGCACTCTCTCATTTCATCTTGACAAAACTTACAAGATAGGTGTGATTTTAATCCCCATTTTACTGATGAGACATGAGCAGAGTTTGGTCACTTGTGCAAGGTCACATTTTTAGTGACCGAGGGAACTCAGATCTACATACTACAGGTTAGATTTTGGCTACACAATGGTTGAGAACTGAAAAATACTTTGTCTTCTTTCAAAGGAACAATGTGTCCATCTTAGCCCAGGTACCCACTGGGTAACAGCCAGACGACAGGCTTCTAGCTGTGTCCTAAGAGGGAGAGAGGACTCTGATGGTGGTGTGTAGGATGGGCAAGGGGAGAAAGGAAAGGTCAGGGGAAGACTCAAGGCTCGAGTGAGTCTCAGTGAAGCTAATGAGTGTATGATTCAAGGACCCTCATCTGCAGGCAAATGCTGGGAGTTCAACAATGTCCTGGGTGAGGGGAGGCCAGGCTGCAGTCAGGGGCTTTTCTGGGTAAGCCTTTAGGATAACTTGCCTAAAAAGGAGAGGGATCAGAATCCTTAAGGCTTTAATATTTTGTTGTGAATTTTTTTCATTAGAAGGAAATCTTTACTCTTGTGACTAATTCTGTGTTCCTAACTCTGGACTCTTTCAAGTATAGACCCTGAAATTGTACAACTTTCGGGCCCCACAAAACTCAGAACCTCTACTCTCTGAACAATCCCATAGCTTCATTTTGTAAGACTCGCCACAGGGTGACCTGAGACTTGCCAAGTTACCAGGTCAGTGGTTCTCAGAGTCTGGCTGGCATCAGAATCATCCGGGAGAGTTTAAAAAACGAAAAGGCCGGGTCCTAATCTCCATGAATGAGCCAGGGTGGCTGCATTCTTTGTGAGCTCTCCAGACCATTCGGAACCACACGCGTCTGAGAAAAACCGCTCAGGTCAATGTTGCTAAGTGTCACTTGAGGCTTGCTGATGGTCACGAGGATTTCCTGACCTCAGGGTCAAGTCCTTGCTTCAGTTCTTACAATCAAATGACGCTCCAGTCCCCAGACGCATTTTTTCTTCATGGCAATTAGAACTAATCGCTAATAATCTATTTATTAACTTAGTCTTTCAAGATCACTAATTGATATTCATAAACAGAACTTGGCACATTTACTAGCCTTTATTGTGGGCACTTCCACTAAGAAGTCTGGCTGCTGTGTAGTACCTGGTGGTATTTCAAAGCGCTAGTGCAAACACACAGGAGCAGGTCACCGTATTCCTCCAGCAGATGAGGGCATTTTGTTTCCAGCGCATCATCACTGTTGTCCTGAGAGGGTTAGGACATAGATCAAGTGTCCTACGCACTCAGTATTCATTTCCATATTCTTCTGTGTCTGTCCTTTCACCTATCAAGGGACTGGAGGACTAAAATCTATCTCCTAGGCTCCCTTATGGTGCCAGAAGTAACTGAGGTTCGATCAGTGAGATTCCCTGTGCAAAACCTGGTAAACTATCACACGTGTTCCGGCAGAGAGGAGCTTTTGCCACAGCCAGATTCTGTTCTTGTGTCTTCAGGTTTGGAGCAGCTGTGACACGGGCACAAGTTCCGACAACTTCCTGGCCACAGGGTCCCAGCTGCGGTGCTATGATTTGAAAGCTGGGAGCACTGATTTTAACTTCCACTCTTCCAATGATTATGTAAGCACCGAATTCCCCTTATTAAATATGCAGCTGCTTGAAATACCCACAGCACTTTGTTTCCTACACCGAACCATAACTGATATGGTTCATGTCCTTAATTTTGCTCCCTTGTGTTAACGTATGTGGAGAATAATCATTTATTTCTTTACCTTCTTGTAGTCTGATTATTTTACTGTTTACCATTATTGCTGTTTTCAACTCCAACACTTTGTTATTACCAGGAGTTTTTCCCACTGTAGTGACTATGAGTGCAGTTGCAGGGGCAGGGTGGGGAATGAAATTTTTTGCCTTTCCTAACTGGGTTATAGTCAAACAAGTTTGAGAGTCATTATTCTAATTAAATCTGCTACTTCAGCCAACTTGTACTGCATGTGTGCATGATTAGTTGATTTTGTTGTGTCTGACTCTCTGTGACTCCCGTGGACAGTAGCCTGCCAGGCTCCTCTGTCCATGGAGATTCTCCAGGCAAGAATACTGGAGTGGGTTGCCATGCCCTCCTCCAGGAGATCCTCCCGATCCATGGATTGAACTCGTGTCTCCTGCTGCTGCTAAGTTGCGTCAGTCGTGTCCGACTCTGTGCGACCCCACAGACGGCAGCCCACCAGGCTCCCCTGTCCCTGGGACTCTCCAGGCAAGAACACTGGAGTGGGTTGCCATTTCCTTCTCCAACGCATGAAAATGAAAAGTGAAAGTGAAGTCGCTCAGTCATGTCCGACTCATAGCGACCCCATGGACTACAGCCTACTAGGCTCCTCTATCCACGGAGTTTTCCAGGCAAGAGTACTGGAGTGTGGTGCCACTGCCTTCTCTGCATGTCTCCTGAGCCTCCTAAATTGGCAGGCAGGTTCTTTACCCACCTGGGAAGCCCAACTTATGTTATGCTACATTAGGAACAAATCACTCATCAGCCACAGTGCACATTATCTTTCATCAAACAACATCTTGATTGCACACTCGTATACCCTTATGCCTCTAGTTCTAGTTTTCTCTTAAGAATCAACTCTAGATCTATCATCTGTTTTAAAAAAAATTTTGGTCATGCCACGTGGCATGTGGGATCTTAGTTCCCCCACTAGGGATCAAACCCACGTCCCTTACATTGCAGCACACAGTCTTAACCAATGGACTACTGGAGAAGTCCCAAAGTCTATCTTCTTTAACTCATGGAAGGATATGCCCTATCTCTTCAGTTAAAATCTTTAACTATCCCATATAATTCATTAGACATTAACATATAACATATGATAGGCTGCTTAATAAATGTCTCTTAAGGACCACGATCACTCTCTGAGAGTCAGCATTCCCTCCTCTGATGGCTTCATTTGTCAGGAAGGTCTTCATTGAGAGTTCTTTGTCCAAACTTTAATCATAAAACTGAAGCATAGAGTCAGAATTCACAGAAAATACGTAATAAGGTAGTAAAAATAAGGAACCAAGCTTAAAGAAGAACAAAGCATACATAACTGTCACAGAGTAGACTCACTAAAGGCACAGCTGTCTTTGGATACAGTAAGAAATAGTTATGATCACTGTGATTATTGTGAGGAAGTAAAAAGAGCCCTCGCCTACAGGTAGAAAATTCTATTTCCATGTCAATCATTAATGCAAGTAGGACCCATAAAGAGCTGGTGGGCATCAGTCTCACTGTACAAAGCAGGCATCCATCCTGGTTGGGCAATGTCTAGGCCATTCCGGTTGTTGAATATTTTGAATGTCACCCCTGAGTATAACCAATAACTCAAGGCTGACATAATGGAAATGTTTTGCTATAAATTTCACTCCTTCCTAATTTGATTCTTTTCTAGTCCCCACTACAGTCATTTAACAATTCACTATTTGGGGGAGTTCCCTGGCAGTCCAGTGGTTATAATTTCATAATTTCACTGCAATGGCCCAGGTTCCATCCCTGGTCAGGGAACTAAGATCCCACAAGCTGCACACAGTGTGACCAAAAAATAACAATAAAAAACGTCCCTACTCCCTTCACGACTCCTGTCTCATTCTCAGTACCTAAGATAGTCCCTGACTAGCACTCATTGACAGTTTACTGAATGCCGCATGAATAAATTTGACCCTTCACTTACCCTTTTAGTTTAAAAAGAAAAGAGAATACCTCTAAGTTCTTTATCTGTTTCCCAAATTTGTTGATATTGCTTTTAATTTTTTTCCTTAGAAGGTATCTGAATTTCCTTTCTCCATCAATGCTTTTATCCCATCTTCAGCCATAAAAATGTACAAGATTCCCCATAATAAACGTTTTCCCTGGGTTTGCCCAGTCTTATTTTCCTTCCCTTCTCCTTTGATCTGCCACTAGTCTACACACACTTAGTCTTCATTTCCCGCCTAACCACACCTCAGCCATGCTCAACCATTTTCTCTCATCACAACTTCACTGAGAAGACTGTGAAATGTCAGAAGCAGCCCATTAATTGCCAAATCCGCCCATGTCTTTTCAGTCTTCATCTGACCCCATCTCTCCATGGCATCTGTCATTGGTGACCACCTTCTCCTTGCCATCCCTGGCTTCCATCTTACTTGTTTCTCTCAGTAGCCCTCCTCTGCCTTTCTGGATTTCCACCCCTCCACCCCCGGATCTTCTCATGTAAACTGAGACCAAGGGAAGGGGGACGGCAGGTACAAAGGCTGCTTGTAGAGGAGGGGAGGGTAGCAGAGTTGAGGGAAAGGTTAGACAAATTGGCTGGAACAGTGGACACAGCTTTGAGACTGTATCAAGGAGGTCAGACTTTAAATGGAATCATTGTTTAAAGGTCTGTAAAGTCATGGCTTACAGTCGAGAATTGAATACATCTAGGTGTTAAGAAGACAAAAAACTTGGAATGAGCTGAACAAGAAACTGTGCTCAGAAGGACCTAGAGATTATTATACTAAATGAAGTAATTCAGACAGAGAAAGGCAAATATGATATGCTATTACTCATGTGGAATCTAATTTTTTAAAATTATACAAATGAATTTTAAAAGATAGAAAGAAGACTCTCAGTTTTCAAAAACACACTTATGGTTACCAAAGGGGAAATATGTTGGAGAAGGATAAATTAGGAGCTTGGGATTAGCACACACAATCCTCTATATATAAAACAGATAACTGACAAGGACCTACTGCTGAGGGAACTCTACTCAATATTCTGTAACAACCTATGTGGGTAAGAATCTGAAAAAGAGTGGATATATGTATATATGGAACTGAACTGCCTTGTCGTACACCTGAAACTAACACAGCATGGTAAATCAACTACACTCCACAAAAAAATAAACAAAATAGTGTGCTCACCACTGTGCCAGCCAAGGGGTCATAGAACCGCTCCAGCAGCTGGACAACCGTGCTCTTCCCGCAGCCGCTGCTGCCCACCAGGGCCAGCGTCTGGCCCTTCTTCACCTCCAGGCTCAGTCCCCGAAGCACTGGGATGTCTGGTCGTGTGGGGTAGTTGAACACGACTTCATTAAATGCCACATTTCCTTCCACTGTATTCTAAAATCAGGACAGTAAAGTAAATTTGATTGTTGCAATCTGAAAACTGACTTTATAGCCAACCCTGTGTACTGCCAGGTATAGAAGGCAGCGATCCTGGACTCCAATCAAGCTTCAGTTGTAACTGCCAGAAAGGAATACAGAAGATCTAAAAGGGTCAGTGTTTCCACAGCATGTCTCATTAACACAGTACAAATGTGGTAACTCAAAGCTATAACAGAATAACCTACACATAATAAAACCTGATTCACAGGATTTGTGTATAGAATGGGCAGTATTCCTCTATCCCTGTGGCTTTGTTATATAAAAGGACTAGATGCTAACATGTATCAATGTTATCAGCATTTATTAAAATGAACCCATGATCAAGAAAATTTCATTTTACTACCAGCAAGTGAAAGCACAGATTTTATCAAACTTCCTCTTAGGATACATTCATTCATCAGTTAGGAGCAGATCACATAATCAAAGCATGAAACTGACCGGCTTTAGGCCGTCTGTGCCGTAGCTGTCGATCAGAGGCGTTTTCTCAATGATACTGATGACGTGGGCTGCTGACACTTTGGCCTTGGCATAGTCAGGAGCAAATGAACTGACCTGTCCCACAGCCATGGCACCAAAGACAATAGCTGAGAACACTCTGCCAACAACAAAGACAAAACGTGTCGGGAGTTAACGACTGCGACGCCAAAAGGGCGACGCTTCCCGACCCAAGAGTGTTACCTCCAAGAGTCACAACCTGTTAGTCAAAAAATAAAAAGACAGCATCCTTATCAGTGTGGCTAACTGGCTGTAAAATGACCCCACATTTCATCTCTCTTTGGGTTGTCGGCTTCTTATAATGTGACCTCGCAGCTTCTCCATGGAAGAAGTGGAATTTGTCTTCCTACCCTTGGAATCTGGGCTGGCCTTGGGACTTGCTCTGGCCAACAGGATGTGGTGGAAGTGACGGTGTCCAGCGCCAAGCCTATGATTCAGGGGGCCCTGTGTGCTCCTGTCTCTGTCACTCGCCCCAACCACAAGCCCGGCTGGCTTGCTGGAGGACAAGGCACAGACAGAAGAGTGTTGTGTGGGCCCCAGCCAACCAGCCCACTGCTCACTGCACACACGCGTGAGCCCAGCTGAGATCTACTCTGCCGAGCCCAGATCAGCAGAACTGCCTGACTGACCCACAGACTTAAGAGCCAAGAACAAATGCTCACCATTGCACATTCCTGGGGGCTAGTGGGTGGCAGGCTTGCAGCAGTATCTGTGGCCATCAATAATGGATATAGGCAGTTTTGCTGGAATTGGATCAGAGTCTTAGAAAACCCGTGAGCCACGCAGCAAACAAGAGAGCTCCTTAAACAGCCAGACAGTGTGCTGCTCTCAAGATGCACTGAGTTCTTTTTGGTTTTTTTTTTGGCCATGCCGCAGCTTCTGAGATCTTAGTTCCCTCCCCAGGGGTAGAACCCAGGCCACAGTACTGAAAGCAACTGAGTCCTAACCACTGGACCACCAGGGAAGTCCCTGCATCGCCATTCTTAATCTACAACATGAGAATCACAGCAGCTTCAAGTTGGGAAGGACTTCACAGGATGCCAAGTCCAGCTCCAGGTTTGTGCCAGGGCGCACACCCTGAGCCAGCCCCCATCCTTTGTTTTAGGAAAGAGGAAGTTTGCTGGAGGAAGTCTTTTGTTCAAAAGTTCCTTTTCAAATCAAAGAGAAATGTACATCCTTTTGCCTAATACTACCCTTCAAAGAACTGGAATATTATTTAAAAAGCCCTTTGCATCTTTGGTAACTCCTTTCACTCCCAACATTCCAGCTGCCCTTCTCTGGACACACTGATCAAAATGTCATTTTAAACAGTGGGCCTAGAACCAATACAATATTGGGATCTTCCCAGGATAATACTGTGAGTCCATCAGGTCCGTTTCTTTGGGCTCTATGTCTGAGTTAACAGAGCACACAGCGCTGTTTCTCAACACCTCTGAACAAATCACTCAGATGGTTCATTTGTTCTTCTTATCTAGATCTGTGGGATCTTTTCCAGATAGCTCTTCAGACAGGTCTCCTGTATCTCTTACTCAGAAGACTGATTTTCCAAATCTAACAATCCAAGAGTCAGTAACTTCCATCAGTTGAATACCTTAACCTCAGAGGAAAGCACTAATTTGGATTCTCTGGTGACTCAGACAGTAAATAGTCTGCCTGCAATTTGAGGGAACTGAATTCAATCCCTGGGTCTGGAAGATCCCCTGGAGAAGTAAATGGCAACCCTCTCCAGTATTTTTGCCTGGAAAATCCCATGGACAGAGAAGCCTGGTGGGCTACAGTCCATAGGATAGCAAAGAGTCGGACATGACTGAGTGACTACACTTTGAATTTCAAAGCAATAATTATCAAATAATTATCTAATCAAAGCACCAATACCAGTGATGCCTGAGTACAATCTTTTGGGCATAGTTATAAAGAGCATCTGCATATCATCTGTCAGATAGAGGATGAGTGGAAATCTTACATTTTTGTTGGGATCTTCCTGAGAAACCTGGAATGCGTGCACAAATTGATGTCTAATAGGATGTAAATATTATACTGACACATACTTCTATGTTTCAATGATGCTGGTTTAAATATAAAACTGTGTCACCACTGATTATGGTATGCTATCAAAGGACAGCTCAGATATCACCAAATCAAGACACTCAGAAAAATTACACTCACTTTTCACTACCAAACCACATATCTTAACTGTACATTCAGTATTTTAGAAGAAAGTCCAGGCCTGTCTTCTGACTCAGTACAATCTTCTGCATTTCACAGTGATAAGCCAGATATTCCCATAGAGCTCTCCTTTTTCATTCCTCAATTTCTCCAGCTCTTGCCTTCTAATTCCTTTTCTCTTAGCAAGCAAAGCAAATGTATCCTAGAATATCACAGGGCTCTCAGAACTCAGTGTTCCACATCTATTCTTTAGCTGCCCTGTTCAGAATCTTTTCAAAGGAACCAGGTACTTGACTCTGGGTGAGGCTTCTTCCCAAACACCCAGGCCTGCTGGAAACCCCTTGCTGAATCACAACCCCACCCAGCCATGGATTTGAGAAGGTCCAATGTGTGAGTCAGTACTGGGGAGAAGGGCAGATACCAGTTCCCCAAATGAAATGGGATGCTTTCAGAGTAACACACAGAGACTCAGCGGCAAAACGCCAACTTCTGAATCACCAAAATCTCTTCACGAAGCTTCGAAGCAAGGCTGCCTATCCAGGCATGAAGCACATGCACCTTGCTTTCATTTCTAGAGCCCGACTGTCAATAGGAGCCCCATACTCACAAGAGAACATCCTGAAACTCCATGATGCCTTGCGCCACCAAGTAGGCACCAAACCGGAAACAGCCAGCGTAGGAGAAATACATCATTGCCTGGGTGATGGAAAATGTAATTCCAAAGACATGCGCTTTCCTCAAAGAGTTTCTGAAAAGAAGACATTCTGACATTTACTTGACTTTCATTTCTCAGTCCTTAAAACATAATCTTTGATGCATTAGCAGTAGGGGATGGTGGCATAGCAGACAAAATGGGTTTCATTTCCAAAACACTAAGTTTGGTCCTCACATCTGCACTTCGATGGAGAACTAACCATACCTCCAAGTGTTGAGGTCAAGAGAAAATAAGCCAAGGACAAGAAGAAGAGTTTGCTAGGGGTTAATGCACTCCTTCCCTTTTCCCCACCCGTGGACATGTAACATGTATGTACTCCACACTCAACAATCGCTCAACACATGTTGACCCAACACCCATAAGCTGCAGGGACGTGAAGGGCCACGCAGAGGTGCCAGGGGTGTTCTTGTCCTTGGGGACCCAGGAGTTGAGTTGGATTATTCATGCAGTGGAAGTTTACCTTATAACATGTTACAGAAGAAAGCAGGAGGCACTAACCCCCTAGGGGGTTTAGGGAAGGTGCCACCAGGGAGTTAACATGTGTGGTTTTGAGCCACATGGAACTGGGTGATGTGGGTGCAGACTGGTGAGTGGGCCTGTTTCAAGCAGAGCAGCTCTGCTTCTGTTTCAAGTACTGGGATTTAAACAATTTTTTTTTCCTATAAAAAGGCTCTACTATAAAACCCAAATCTGCTCCTTTCATCATGTAAGAAACAAAAGAGTCAAAGAGGTCGGGCCTGCTCGCATCCACGTCACTTTTTAGAGCACTTACCGTGAGTTCACTGAAGGACAAAGGGTCTGCGCTGGAGACAGGTAAAGAGAAGGAAGGGAGGGTGTCCTCAGGAAGCACCACCCCCTCAAGCCTCACAGACACATGTTCCACAAAGAACTCATTCCCAGCAGGATCATGTAGTAGGGTTGTCATGCAAACACAGGGTCAGAGGCATTCTCAATGTCCTCGCTCCCTCCCCTGTCCTCGGTTACCTGCTCTCACTGGTTCTACCTCAGAGATGCCCTTGCCTCAGGTCAGGCCCTGTGACTCCTCTCTGGAAGAGTTACAACTGCTTCCCAACTGGTTCCCTTCTAGAATTGTCTCCACTTACTCCCTACCTTCCGGTCAAAGTAGTTTTCCTGAAAACAAACCCCATGACTGAAAACCTCCCCATACCCCACTCCTACTCATCAGTGGCTATTACCTGTATGGTACCTGCAAACTCTGCGCATACATATATTCAAACCTTTCCTCCCGAGTCAAAGAAACAACAGTCCGGAAGTTTTCTATCGCTTCGGTGGCAATCTGCAACAGAGAACACTCTGTCACTAAAGGTACAAAAGCAAACAGTGGCAATGAGTTAGAACTCCACTAAAGAGATTAATATTACATAATAAATAATATTTATTATAACCTCCGAGTTTCTTTGCTATGGAAAGAGATACTAAGTAAGTTATCAAATTGAGTTTTAGATCTGGAACGAACATGAGCTAATTTAAACTCCTCTCTGCAGAAAGAGATTCTCAAGTGTCAACAGAGGAAGGCCCTTACCTGAAGCCACATAGCTTTACAGGAGCGAAAGTAACCTGAGAACTCAGTATGTTACCTCTATTGAAGTGCTCTTTCTTCTATGATGGTCACATTTTAAGTTCATAATTATTATATATAAATTATTATAATATTGTTATAATTGCTATTATTAAAAATATATAATGTAATGTTTATATTTTTCTCTGCAGAACTGTAATTTGAGACAACTAAAGAATATTTGGAAAATACTGAAAAGATAAAGAAGGTAATGAAAAGTTACATACTGGTGTATTTTACATAATAGCTTACATGCTGTTATTTTCTAAAAATATACCTGTTTAACAAAATTGGGCTGAAGTTCTATGTTTGGCTTTACAGCCTTATTTTCTACTTTAACAAATATCAAGAGTGTTTTCCAAGGTTATTAAATACATATGTTAACAATGGGTTGTTTAAAGGGCCACTGAACAAAGTTTTTACTGAACAAAGTTTTCAATTATTATTAAAAAGAATGCTGTGAAAACATCCTTGCACATTTATGTCCCTATTAAATTATTCTCTTAGACATTCTTAAAAGTGAATTATGACCCAGCAATCCCACTGCTGGGCATACACACAGAGGAATCCAGAATTGAAAGAGACACGTGTACCCTAATGTTCATCGCCACACTGTTTATAATAGCCAGGACATGGAAGCAACCTAGACGTCCATCAACTGACGAATGGATAAGAAAGCTGTGGTACATACACACAATGGAATATTACTCAGCATTAAAAAAAAATTCATTTGAATCAGTTCTACTCAGGTGGACGGAACTGGAGCCTATTATCCAGAGTGAAGTAAGCCAGAAGCAAAAACAACAATACAGTATACTAACGCATATGTATGGAATTTAGAAAGATGGTAACGAGAACCCTGCATGCGAGACAGCAAAAGGAACGCAGACGTATAGAACAGACTCGTGGACTCTGTGGAAGAGGGCAAGGGTGGGATGATATGGGAGAATGGCATTGAAACATGTTAATTATCATATGTGAAATCAATCACCAGCCCAGGGCTGATGTTCGGGGCTGGTGCACCGAGATGTCCCGGGGGAGGGAATCGGGAGGGAGGAGGGAGGGGGGTTCTGGAGGGGGAGCATATGTAAACCCATGGCAGTTTCATGTCATTGTATGGCAAAACCAACACAATAAAAAAAAAAAAGAAAACAGAAGTACCAAATAAAGATTAGCATACAAATAAGAAAGAAATCTACACAATATTGGTGATGCTAGTGTTAAAGTACCCACCTGCCGATGCAGGAAACATAAGAGATGTGGGTTCAATCCCTGAGTTCAATCCCTGGGTCAGGAAGATCCCCTGGAGGAGGGCATGGCAACCCACTCAAGTACTGCCTGGAGAATTTAATGGACAGAGGAACCTGGCAGGCTACAGTCCATAGGGTTGCAAAGAGTAGGACACAACTGAAGTGACTTAGCATTCATGCACCTACTGAATTTATTGCAGAATATAATTATGATCATATGTCTAGCTGCTCAAATAAATTTAGTATGCTATTATCTTACAATAAGAAAAACTGCTGAAAAAAAGTAGATTTTACTGTGAATTTCAAGGTAATGATTTTAAGAAATCCTTATTTTCTGGGCAAATTTTTTCTAACGCCAGTGTGTATTGTTTGGTTTGTAATGTCATCACTTTATAGAGTGTGTAGACAGCCCAATAAAAGGGAGAGTTCATGAGTTACACACCTTGAATACTGAGTAAAATAATATAATCACTGCACAATCATCTTCATCTTGTCACACAAGAGGAAATTAGGAAAAGGCTTAATTAGTATTCTGCATCCTCATAGCTTCTTTTACTCCAAATTTTACATAGAGACTCAGTAACCACTATGAGGAAAGAGAAGTTGTAATTCAAGAGGAAGAAATATCAACAGCACTGCGTTTCCCTCAGAAACCATCATGTACTAAATAATTTTTAGGAATGCAAAAAATATGCATAGTTCCTGAAAAACCTCACACTTCTCTTCATACCCTTATAGCAACTCAAGTGTGATTATGGCTTTTATTTCTAAAAATGAAAAAGCATCTATTCTATAAAAATGTTCATTTGTGAATAATATGGCAGAAATCAATGGAGCAGAGATCACGAGCAGTGTAGAGGTTTTAAGAGCTGGCTCTGACATCACACAGTCCTGCTCTGCAATCCTGGACCTGCTCCATCATTCTAAGGGAAACCAACAGATACGGTACTGGTCCCCACCTTAGTAGGGAAGATGGTCATTAATCAGTAAACAAGTGGGAAAGAAACATCAAGTGCTGAAAAGTGCCAGGAATAAACTCGAAAGTCAGGAGAGGCCTCTCAAAAGAGCTACGAAGACCAGAGGGAACCAGCTTGGAGTTTTCTAAAGCAGGCCCATGAGGCCAGGGCAGGGTGGATGAGGGAGACAGCAGTGCCAGACAGGGTCAGAGAAGTCATCATGGGCTGTGTCATGCAGAGTGTTATATTCCAGAGTTGATTTTTATTGCCGGTGTGATCAGAAGTCACTGGAGGGGTGGAGGTTGGCAAGATCTTATTTGTGTTTATAAGAGATGACTGCGGCCTCTGTCAGACCAACATAAAAAGTGGACAGACAGACCGACTAGGCTGCTGCTATGTGTCTTTGGTCAAGTTACCTGACTCCACAGAATCCTGAGTTTTAGGATCTAACAGGGAAATTCAAAAGGGTTATTGAGAGTATCAAGTGAGAACATGTGGCATTCTTAACATGATGCCTGGTATACAAAAAACAATAAATACAAGGCTATCAATAAATGGTAGCCTGAGAATGATGATCAGATGGGAGCTGACTTTTACTATTTCATAGACTGGCTGGGGCAGCAATCACTTCCCCTACCTGCTTTTATCTCTCTCATGAACCACCACTTATTTAGAGCAGTTACCTCACTCCTGACCTTTATCCAGAAAACCTGCTATACTCAAACATATCCGTTTCCATCTACACCCCGTCACCAGCCTTACCTCCAACAAACTATCAGAGTCTTAAAGCTAACACAATACTTCGAAGGTAAAAACCTGTGGCTTGCAATGAATCAGCTTCCGACTGGTCATCTTCCTACAAACAACCTAAACCTCCTCTCTGGGACACTCTGAACACCTCCATAAACGATGACACCGGAAACAGGAATGCACTTCCTCTGTACGCACATTTCTAAGTCTTCTCATGAGATGAGTCAACACCATAGGGGAAAATCCCACAAAGTACAGGGTTAACTGAAGTGACTGGTCACAGGACGGACTCCCTGCCAGGGGCCGACGTCACCTGGGCCTGACCACAGCCAATGTCTGAGGGCCAGCAAATCCTGCTGGACTTCAGGACCGGGCCTCTGACTGCCCAAAGGGAAACCCCACATGAGGACTTTCTCCCCCAGACAATCACTGAGAAGCACTAAAGCTGATCCAAAGAAGTTTCCTGAAGGAATCCCAAGGACACAGGGTACAAAAGGTCAGAGGAGATAGCAGGGAGGCAACAGAAAAAGTGTGAGGGCTGATAACCAACCAAAAGGACCCCTTTCATCATCCTTATTGGTGAGGTGCCTGGTCCAGAGACAAAGTACCCAAGGCCACTGGATCTGGGCCACTGGATCTGCCCGGATCGCTGCCTTGACTCTTAGGAACCTTGGAGGGTCCACAGGCAGATATATCCCTATCCTAGATGGTAGTTCTGAGGGAGCGCAGCTCTGACCGCTCATTTCTGCAATGATACAGTTCATGTGACATCAGACTACGTTCCTCTACCAGCAGACCTCTGTTTTATTTTTTTTTTAATGGAGTATAACTGCTTTACAATGTTGTGTTGGTTCCTTCTGCACAACAACGTGAATCATCTCTAAGTGTACGTACATCCCCTTCCTTCTGAGCCTCCCTCTTCCCCTCCATTCTCCTCCACTAGGTCAGCACAGAGCACTGGGTCGAGTTATCTGTGTTAAACAGCAGCTTCCCACCAGCTATGTCTCTTACACACAGTAGTTTGTATATGTCAAAGACCTCTTTGTTTCTTAACTGAGGTACAACTTGGGAGCATGACTGTCTGGGTTTGAATCTTGGCTCTGAAACTTACGAGCTCTAAGGCACTGTGGCATTACCTGCCTGTGCCCCGGCCTCACCTGGGAAAGGAGCTAATAGAAGAGCCTATCTCACAGGTCACCCTGTGGAGTAAAGCAACTGCCATGTACGCATCTGTTCAAACCAACAAGTCTACTGGAAACTCGGTAATAACCTAAATGCAGAAAGAATTTGACAAAGAACAGATACGTGTATAAATGAATCACTCTGCTGCACATCTCAAACTAACACAACAGTGTTAGTCAACTATGCTCCAATATAAAGTAAAACTTTTTGGAAAAAAGGGGGGAGACTCAAAATGCAAACCAAGCAACAATAACAAACAGGCAAGCATGCAACAGCTCCCCCTACCCCCAGCAAAATGTGTTGGATAAAGGCTAAACGGGGCTTCCCAGGTGGTTCAGTCAGTGGTACAGAATTCACCTGCCAACACAGGAAACAGGAGACGCAGGTTCGATCCCTGGGTTGGGAAGATCTCCTGGAGAAGGAAATGACAACCCACTCCAGTTATTCTTGCCTGGGAAATCCCATGGACAGAGGAGCTTGGCAGGCTACAGTTCGTGGGGTTGCAGTCAGACATGACTGAGCGACTAACAGCAAAAATAACAGAAGGCAAACACAAATAACATGAAGGGAGGAGGTGTAATGAAAGGGAAAGAGTGCTAACATTTTAGCCAGTTAGAGTGAACTTCTCAATTTTTTAAAATCTCCCCTCCCCACATCTAATTAAATAGGCCTCCATTCCTCAAAGCAATGGATTTCTGGAGAAAGGGGAAGGACGGATAAAAAGTGATGTGAAAATAATTGTATGTAACTAGAAAAGTCCAACAAAATTAGTTGACAGTCTGTGAGTCTAAGAATTTGTTTTGCTACTTTTCTTCACTTGGCAATCTGCTGAATAAGTGTCAAATAAGACTGCTTTGAGGAAAATAAAAACATTCTCAGGGACCTCCCTGGTGGTCCAGTGGTTAAGACCCCTGTGATCCTAAGGCCGGGGGCCAAGGTTCAATCCCTGGTCCAGGAACTAAGATCCCACATGCTGCAACTAAGTTCACAGGCCACAGTGAAGACTCAGCACAGCCAAATAAATAAAAACAAAAGCCATCCTCAGAGCACAGAAAGTAGCCATGACTAACAGAACAACACTGCTTCGAATATTTTACTCTAAGGTCAGAAATTTTATCACATTTGACTCACCTTCCCAGCACCTTCCAGTTCTTTCTTATCTTTCAGGGCTTGTCCAGACAGCATTTTCATTTCAATAACTCCTGCTACTGCAATGATGGGTACAATTGCTAACAGGAGAAGTGTTAACTGCCAGCCATAGATGAGGGATATAATAATGCCTGTGCCAAGATTTGCAATATTCTGGGTAATTACAGCAAGCCTGGAACCTATAGCCTGAAAAACAAACAGAAAACACTGTTAGAAAGACAACTTTTGATCATCTCTAGAGTCCATGGTTATGTATTTTCTTAGGGATTGTGAAAATGCAGCTTTGTGAAAACCTCATCTCCTCGGTTATGAGCTAATAAGGTAGTAGTAAAAGTTTACACGTAACTTTATTTGGTTTCCCAGATGAGGATTTCCAAGACTTCAGAATAAATACTGAAAGTAGGTCAATAATTCAGAGTTCAATTACATATTTCTATCTCATTTGAATTTTTAATACCACAAAACTTTTCATTTTATTTATTTATTTATTTATTGCCATTCTCTATTTTATTTTGAAAGTTATGGGTATTTGCATTAATGAAATTTTAGTCTTTTTTCCAACTGGAGGATAACTCCTTTACAATGCTGTGTTCATCTCTACTGTACAACGTGAACCAGCTATCACCTTATGCTAGCTTAAATTAAAAATGAAACAGAGTAATACTTTACATCTTCCACCTACCACCCATTTCCTTACCCACTTACCAGAAAGTCTTATAATGATTTGTCCAACTGTGTCCTATTCCTCTTTCCCTCTTTGTCTGAAATTCATTCCCATCAGGCTTTCATTCCCATCACACCACGGAAACAGGTCTTGTTTGAACCCTAAGCATTTCCACGTGGCTAAAACACTGTACAATGCGTGCTTGTCTTGCATGCTTATCAGCAGGATCTGAGACCCTAGACTGCTCTCTCCTTAAACTGCTTTCTCATGTTGTTCTAGGATACTGCCCATCTCCCTCAACAGCCAAGAATTCTTGCTCTTCTTTGCTGGGTCATCCTCATAGCTGAGTTCAGACTATGCTGCTTTCTCTATCCACCCTTGCTCCCTTGGCTATTTCCTCCTGACTCGTGGCTTTAAAAGCCACCCAGGGGCCGAAAAATCTCCTAATGTTTATTTCCAGATGTCTCTGCTAACCTCCAGACTTGCAAATCTATTTGCTGTCAGGACATCTCCCATCTGCTGTGGGCATCTCACACACACTATGTCCCAAACACAACTCTTTTCACAGGTTTCCTGGTTTCATTAAAAAGTAATTCCCTTTCTTCAGTTGTGCAGATCCAAAATTTCGGAGTCATCCTTAAATCTCCTTTCTCTTATATTCCATAACCACATTTAGCCAGTCAACAGATTCTGTTGGCTATTTCTTCAAACTATATCCAATTTGATGTTGTCATCACCTTCACTATGACTATCCTAGTCTAAAACACTACCTTCCCTCCCCCTGGATTACTGCAATAATCCCCCTGCCTCTCCCTGACCCATTAAGCCTATTCACACAGCAGTCTTCAAAAATTTCAGATTATGTACCTACTATGTTCAAAACTCTACAATGGTTTCTCATATAATTTCAGATATGCTGTTGATCTCAACTTACAACATTTCCTTTCACTCCTTTTATTCCCAGCCTTACTATCTTCCGTGCTGTTTTAGGACCAGTTGTGGAAATAAAGGCTCCAGGAGCCTCAGGGGCTTTGCACTTGTGGATCCTTCTGTTAGAGAACATGCCACTCTCGACATCTACACGGCTGGCATCTTTCCTTCCTTCATGCCTCTTGAGTACATCACCGTATCGCTGAGACTGAGGCCTTCCTTCCCTACCTTGCCCTAACAGTTTATCCTGCAGCCATTTTCCCCATAGCACTTACGACAGTCTGACATCCTGTGAGGACTCCATAAGGGCATGATTATTGTCTCTTTAGGAAGTTCAAAGTTATTTCAAGTGATGTTTACATTCTATTCTATTAGATTCTGTACAGTTTGACCTAAACCTCAATTTCTGTTGATGTGTTTGCTTTAAGCAGACATCTGTATTAAAATAACATTGCCTAAGATTTTATTGTGATTTTATAACTCTGTATGTGCTTCCACATTCATAACTGAATTTTTATCCCCCCCATGTATTAGTAAGAAGAAATGTAATCATAGTACTCTTATAGAAAGATTAAAAGCTAATGATTGATATGGTTCAAGGGAGGTAAAGACATGGCAGAGATCACATGTTTCCCCTGCCCAAATTCCACATCATCCTGTAGATTTTTGTCATAAACAGACCAGGTGGCACTAGTGGTAAAGAACCTGCCTACCAATGCAGGAGACATGAGACTTGGGTTCAGTCCCTGGGTCAGGAAGATCCTCTGGAGGAGGGCACGGAAACCCACTCCAGTATTCTTGCCTGGAGAATGCTCATGAACAGAGGAGCCTGGCGAGCTACAGTCCATAGGGTTGCAAAGACTCAGACACGACTGAGGCAACTTAGCTTGCACACATGGTGCAGTTAAAGATGAAATTGTCACTTTACCCACCAATCAAAACCTGCTGGTTTAATAGTTTCTAGTTATGTCAATTAAAGAGATTCACGTAGTAGCAGAATTTAAGTTTTACAGTCTGATAAAATCGTTCCTTTCACCCTTGTTTTAATTTTTTCATGCTCTTTTCATTTCTTTCAACCTTTGTCTAGATTTTCTTCCCTCCCCTCTGAATTCGGTGCCCCTAAACTTTCTTACAGCAGCTACATACTTTTTTTCAGTAGCAATTACAATTTTCTGGGGATTAGCAAAGCATTAAAACAGACTGAAAATATTAAAAAAAGAAAGGCTGGACTTGCATAATACACTGATAAATAATTAATAAATAAATAATAAATAAATAATCTTTCTACATGTATTTAGACAATAGCATGAATAAGATGGAAAATAACAAAGCTCAGAAGTTATCACTGTTATAGTGATACAGCGTATGATATTTAATCATAATATCTTTTTTTATAATATTTTTTCCATATAATATTTCCATATAATTCCAGATAATATTTTTTTCATAAGGCACATGATATATTACATAGGTTAAAGGTTTGACATTTTCAAAATGATGATGAGGATTAACTGTAGGGAGAGGATTACTTTCATGCTCAAATTCTAAATGGCCCATTAGGACAATCACAGCAGAAAGGAGGCTGTCATACCCCTTTAACTTGAGCGGCATCATTGGCAAGCCTAGTCGTCAATGCTCCCGTGGTGTTTTTAGGGTCATCGAACCAGCTCACATCCTGTGGCAGAGAAACTGATTTCATTATCTTAAAACCTGATGCATGAGACCTTCTGCTCAAGAGCACTGATGGTGCCCTTATTCTCCTACATTAAGCACTTTGACACTGAATAGACAACAAAGGAACTTAATAAAGTCATAAAGAGATCATTTCTCAAAAAAAATATTTTTGAGTGCCTACTCTGTTCCAAACATAATTGCTACGTGTTGGACCTATTCAACACTGAACAAAAATGACAGAGTTGCTGCTTTCATGAAGCCCAGATGCCAGGGACAGAAGCAACAAATTAACAAACACCATGCCAAGGGGTAATAAATGATAGGAAGAAAAACAGAATGGGGTAAGAAGGAAAAAGTGGGGGTAGGCACCATTTTATAGATTGGGGAGGTGAGAGAGAAGGCCTTGCTCAGGTGACATTTGAGCAGAGACCTGAGTACAGAGAGGGATGAGAGTATCCGGACAAGGAAGGAATAGCATGTGCAAAAGCCCAGAGGCAGAGGCGTTTCTGATCTGCTCACATACAAGCAAGAAAGTGTAAAGGTTGTCTCCAGCCTTAAAAGCATCTCTATGTAAATGTACAGAAGCTGCCTCTTCCTCAGGACACACATCCATTCTCAATGGGCTGTCCCTCTTCCCTACCCCCATATCCACTTAAGTGAGCCAATGTGTATAGAGTAGACTGTGTAAGGGGAATGAGGTGAAGCTCTAGGAGATGAGGTCTGGGGAAGTCATGGGGACACAGAGTGTGTGAATTTATTGGCAAATGCAAAGATTCTAGATTTGGGGAATTCCCTGGTGGTCAGTGGCTAGGACTCCACGCTCTCACTGCTGAGGGCCCAGGTTCAATCCCTGGTCAGGGAACTAAGATTCCACAAGCTGCATCACATGGACACACACACACACACACACACACAAAAGATTCCAGATTTTACCGAGAGATATGGGCAGCTTTCAGCAGCTTTTAAGCAGACGGATGTGATCTAACTTTTATTTTGAAAGAATGATTCTGGTTCTTAAGCAATGAATCTAGTGGACTAGGATAAGGATTGAGGCAGTGAGACGGGTTACGAGGCTGTTGTAATATCAGACAAAGAGGAGACAAGGACAACTCCTAGGACTTTAACCTGAACAACTGGCAGAACGGAGGTGCCACTTATTGATATTGGGGAGGCCTAGGTAAGGAGTAAGCCCTTTGACGAAGGGTGGGAGGGTGTCCAAAGCTCAGTTTTGTAGATACTTGGTATGAAATTCTTAACAGACATTCAAATAGAAAAGTCAAATAAACAGCCAACTATACTTTATGGCCAAGTAAATGAATTGGGTTTTAAAAAAAAATCAACCAAAAGAAATCTAGATTAAATTTAATATTCAACATAAAACAGGATTTTCTTTATAAAACCACTTACACTTTTAAATACAAAAATACTAAAAATATTGTGAGCTTGAAGTCTCAGTTTGTGTCTGTTACAAAAATAACTAAGGTCCTAAAAAGTTATCTCAGCTGTGATTTGCAGTTAAAGCAGCATTTATCAAATATTCAAGAAAAAACTAACTATAGTACATATCCATTTGCCTTTTTAAAATTGTTAAGTGCTTCACATGTTAATTGTCATGTGTCTAATCAATCGCCAGCCCAGGATTGATCCTCGGGACTGGTGCAGCGAGATTTCCCGGGGGGGAGGGAGGAGGGGGGGAGGTTCCAGAGGGGAAGCATATCATGGAAGTAAACCCATGGCGATATCATGACAATGTATGGCAAAAACAATAAAAAAAAAAAAAAAGGAAAAAAAAATAAAATTGTTAAGTGCTTCAGTGTCTGCCCCATTGGAACATAACTGCCATGTATACAGGCACCACTCTGACTGAAGACCTTACAATGCCTAGTACTATGCCTTGTAAGCAGAAGGCAATTAATGCATGATGGCCGGACTGAATAATTTGTGAAGAGGGTATGACACAGATCCTCAGCTCAACTTCCAAAGTATAAGGGGCCTAGGAGTTGCCCTATGGCCTGGCAGGCAAATGGGGCATTTAGCCCTGGGCCCAGGCCCTGAGTCTAATTTGGATCTCAGTTATAAACACTGTCTCACTGAAAATCCTGACAAGAGGCCCTACACCGACCACTGCTCTCTCACTCACTAGACTTGGTCCTGGCTCTGTCAGTCCCAAGCCAGCAATCCCCATAAACACGTCTTGTTTTTAAGCAGCAGGGGGTCACCATGCTCATTAGCCAGGGTTCAAATCCCGCCCCATCCCCCTAGGTATAGCTGAGGCATTCTTCTGAAGTATCACTGTATTAGTGATTTTAAAATGGAAATTTACAAAGTCACAGGCAAAATGTGCATGATCGTTAAAGACACCTTCCCCTTTGAATTGATCTGCTTTGAGTGACATGTATAGAACCCTCCTCCCCCTTCCCCTAAGAAAACATTCACATCCCTGTGTTGTCAGGTTCTGGAAGGTGCCCAGTGTGAGAGACCTAAGTCATTATCGGCTAGTAACACTGCAGCTTGAATGAGTCTATCAGTCAAGCCCCAGCAAAGAAACCAAGCATCAGGAAGTGAGCCACGAGGATGACTTTTGATCTGCGGAAAGAAAGGGTTCAGAGGGCACTTCTTGGTAGGAATAAACATGAGCATCATGGGTCTCCCGGGGAGAGCAGGAAAGAAAGAGAGGAAAGGGATGTGGGGGCACGGAAGATTGCTTCCATCTCCTCTGCCTACAGCTGCTGAGACAGAGGGTGGAGGGGAACCTGCCTTGGAGACTCCATGTCTCACGGGGACCCTGGTCCCCATGCCCATCCCCAGCAGAGCACCCAGGGGCTCACTCTACACCACCCGACAGCAATCCCACCGCCTCCCCACAGGGCATGGTGCACACCTCCCGGGCACCATCCCCGACAGACATACCTGTCTCAACATGGACCTGAAAACCAGGAATCGCAGCCGCCTGGTGAGGATCTCTCCCGCTTTGCCGAATGTGAAGCCCTGTGAAGAGTGACACGCCACAAGGGAGAAGACTGGTCAGAGACCTGGCCGCTGATGACACCACAGGGAAGGGACTTGGGGTCAGTGCCGAGGCAGGACACCAGAGTCAGAAAGCCCGATTTCAGGGGTTGGCGGCTCTGTTTCTCAAACAGCATACCATGTGTGTGGCCACACCACCAGCAGCGCTGGGAGGATCTGGTGTTGAAATCGACACTGCTGCTCCCCAACCAGCTGGCGGGCCCATCACGGATCTACAGGAAAGTGGTTCCTTTGTCTCCCTTCCCACTCCCGCTTCTCTCTCTCAGGAACCAGGGTCTGTCACTGAGGAAGCTGGGGAGTTGTCCCCAAGGCAAGGCGAATTCGACTCTAACCCAGGGGTTTATATTATGAATCATCCCAAGCAGGAAATTTTTCAGAGTGAATGGAGGGGCGGGGGGCGGGCACAGGTCACAATTACACCAGACCTGAGGTGCAACCTGGAAAAACAGGAATCTGCAGCCCCTCCAGCCATAAAAGATGCAGAGAACAAAGATATCAAATTTCTTGTTTCCAAGTTAAAAGAAAAGCCAAAGTCTAGGGGAGAAATAGGTTGGAAAGGAAGGCTTACTGGAGAGAGAATTTTCTGCACTGATCTCCAAGGATATGACCTATGCCTGGGAGGAGAGAAGAGAGTAAGATGTGATTGTATGGCCACGCTGGGCCACATCTGGGGAGGAAGAAGGACAGACCCTTGTCCTGGGAGCTCGGGGATATATAGGGCCAGACTGATGCACTGTGCCACTTTCTGTCTGGAGCTCCAGAGAGGGGAAGTTCACAGATGGAGCCTGCCACACAATGGCCCAGGGAGAGCAGAGTGGAAATGGCTGGATGGTGCATTAGAAGAAGGGAAGCCCTGCTAAGAGCCCAGAGTCTCCTGCAGCATCTGAGACACGATGGAAGTCAACCGTATCTCCTGCACACTCCCAGGTGGCAGGCCGGACATCATCGAGAGAGAGAGAGAGAAAAAACGCGGGCAAAGGGCACAAGTGAAGAGAAAGCGAACTCTTCCTCATGGTCCTCATCAAGGGGGACAGCCAGGCTGGACCGTGTAACTGCAGGCCACCAGCCCCTCCGGTCACCATTGTGAAGCAGGGGGCAGGGGAGGTGCACAGACCAGCGCCCCACACCCAGTGCTGCAATGCTGCGTACCCTCTCTGCTAATACAGACCAAGCCAGGGACAAGGGGGAGAGAAAGAGACCCTGGATCAACTGAGTTGAAGCCTGCAGTTACCGAAATGATTAACTTTACTGAGAAATGACCAGACGAAGGTTTCTGCTTAGTAAACAGAATGAAACCTGAACTACCCTGCCCGATATGAGAATACTACTCTTGTCATTCGGTTGAGAACTAGCCATTGGTAAGAATGTCAGAAACATTATCTCTACAAGTCCTCAGGACAGATCTATAACTACCACTTTATGGAAGAAATGGAGGTTGAGGGAGGCTGGGAAGTGGCCAGAGGCTACAGTTCTAAAGTGGCAGAGCTGGAATCTGATGTGCATCTAAGAGAATCTTAACCAGAATGAGCACCCAGAGCCTGGGCTATAATCCCCAAGTAAGCGCCTTCCTTACTCCTCTAAATGAGGGGCTAACACCATCTAACACCGTGTTCTAATACCATTGTTGGCACAGTGCCACCTCTGCACTTCTGAGGTCCTGGAATTCAGAGCCTTTGTTTTCACCTTGGTTTGCCAGGCAAGCCAGGCTCCACTCTCCCTGGGTATCACTGTGTGACAAAGGTACCACTTTAACTGCCTCTGTGTCACCAATTCCGATTTCCAGCTCAAAGCCTATCCCGCTCCAAACTCCTTAACCTATTGCACCCTCAGCAACCTCTACATTCTCCAAACTTCTCTGGCATTAATACTTGGTACGACAATCTTGTATACAAGTTAGAGTGCCACATTTATTCTAGTATGATCAGATTCCTCCAAGGGACTTGAAGGACTCAGAAACAGAAGAGCCAGGGTTTGGGATCTCCTATCATGTCCAGAAGAGTGTTCTGTCTACTCAAAATATATAAACATGCTCACACTATGCAAAATAAAGAGATCTAATGAGAGTTCTATCTTAAAAAATTACACATGACTAACCACGCATTCTGGAGAAGGAAATGGCAAGCCACTCCAGTATTCTTGCCTGGAGAATTCCAGGGACAGAGGAGCCTGGTGGGCTGCCATCTATGGGGTCGCACAGAGTCAGACATGACTGAAGGAACTTAGCAGCAGCAGCAGCAACCACTCATTCATTTAATAAGTGATTATGCTTATAATCATCTCACACACAATTAGGAACTTACCTCTTTTCATCATCAAGAGTCAGCTACCATTATCCCCATCTTAACAGATGAGGGAACTGAGGCTTACACACTTTAAGTTATTTACTTGCCCAAGGACACAAACTTAGGAACTGGTGCAACTCATACCTGACCCCACACCTAACACCAAAGCCCATACTGCCTTTACCATGCGGAGCTTCTAGAGTGCTTAAACTCCTGGCAATTTCATATCAGCCAAATGATTTGCAACCTGTAAAATCTGATACTTTACATATGCTTACTACAGTTTTTGTTTGAAGACTGACATTCTTCCATCATTAGAAAGGTTCCGTCTTCTTCGGGATAAGAATGACAAACTCCTCAAATATTTTTAAAATCAGCATGACTGGCTTGTGGGGCTCTAAGGTTTGTTCTGCTTTTAGAACACTGGAAGATACTTGAGCATCAGAGCTGGATGGCAGCACTTACAGATCCAAACATATGCCCACAGCTCCCCTAGCTTCCATGTTTAAGACCCCTGCTTTTACTTCCAATCACTGTGTTAGATCAAATACTCTCTCTTCCCTCTGACTTCATGAACATTTCCAGCCAGGGGAGAAGGAAGGAAGCAAGGGTTCCTTCCCTTGGGGTGTAAGAGGAAGCCAGAGAAAGGAAACATCTTTAAGTCAAGGAAACTGACTGCTAAGAGCCCAGTGACTAGAAGAGTGACTCTACTGAAAAGCAAATCACACGGATGTTTAATAAATTCCCCCAGTTCGGTAATGATACATCTCTCCAAGTGGAAAAAAAAGTGAAAATGTAGACACTTACCTGAAGGAAAAATGTAATAAAAGAAATAATTCCAAGGATTAGAAACAACAGTGAAAACAAGTTACTGTTCTGTCGCTTGGTTTCATCATCCTCATTTCTGGTGAAAATCTGGCAAAAAAATATTTAAAGGGTTTTCAGTACCACCAAAAAAATCATTCAAAGTCTGACCCATTTTACATCTTGTTATAGTATCTGGGGTCAAGAGGCCTTAGCCTGTGGAGGTCAGGCAGGCTTCCCTAAGGCCAGACTTAAACGCGGCAGTATTGTGCCTTCCCTAGGGGCCAAGGCCTGTCATTCATTCATTAATCTGTCCAACTCATTCTCTGCTCATACTCCTTGAAGTAATGGGTGCTTCAGGTCAGCACCAAATCCACTACCGCAGAACTGGGGAATACTCCAATTCCTCTGATGGGAAAGTACATGTATGGCAGTCTGCTGTTTCACAAGTTGACATTTCCAACTGTCCCAAGGTGTCTGGAGACACATCTGCTGATGTGGTTCTGCTGAGCCCAGGAGGTGAGCTCATATATTCAGCCCAGGTCTCTCTGATGAAAGGAGGTTTCTTCACGCAACCTTCTCTGGAGGGTGGCCTGTTAGATAGACGTGGGAAACTAGAGCCAGCTAACCCAGAACCACACTGGGAGACCTTGGTTAAAAGAGCTAAACAGGATGCCTGGGGCTCAAAGAGCATGCAGAGAACAACCACTCACAGGGAAAGAAAACCATCTTCCTTCACACTGGGCCAAAATGTGACTTGTGAGATTGTAACTTGATGGTTGAAAATGCCATCGTGAAAAGCACGTGCGACCAGTATCTGTCCACCTGACTCTTTTGCAAGCCGTCCGGTCTGTTTTCCTCTTACTAGGTGGGACGGACACCCCACAGAGGCCAAGCGCTCAGCCCCGTCACGTCCTGACAAGCACACGAGTCAGAGAGCGGCTCGCCCTCGAGCTGGTGGGATGAACACGTGAGGAAGCCCCTCTGTGCGCCAGTCACAGAGCTGTTCCTGAGGCTGACTCAGAGTCCAGTGATGGCAGGTAGGAGACAGTCTCCTAGGCAGTTTCACGGACTGATTTCTAGGGATCTCATTCCCAGGGCCCAAGGATAGAAACTAACTGCCATGACAAAGGAAGCTTCGAAAAATCAGTTTTCCTATAAAAAATAAAACTTCTACTCCTACATCTTCAAGCTGTTATATGATGGTGCAATGCATGTTTTTGTGGCTTTTATAAAAATTTACAAATACAAACAGTTCATTCTTTAGTCAGGACTCACAGGTAAATCCCCAAAATGAACAGAAACACTTACTCCTATAATCCTTGAAAATATGACTGAGAATGCTGGTTGCAGAGCTCCATTTATAATGGCGCAAAATACACCAACCACAAAATAAGGCCATTCAGTTATATTCAGCTTCAGAATCCTCCAAAAGGAAACTGGAGGTACACTTTTATCCTGGAGAACACAAAATATTACAACAAACTAGTCTGGAAAATAACTGATCTTAATGCATTTAACTGATGTACAGTTCTGTATGCACAACAATTTTTAAACAAATATATCTTATTCCTACTTCCTTATCAATTGATGGCCATGTAACTTTTTTTAAAGAGTGCTGACAAATTCTGTTACATTGTGCCTTCATTTTTAAAGAAATACATGATGATTCCACAAATATTTAAGTCTCACCTGACATCTGGAATGTGACAAGCATATATGTAAGGATGAAAAAACAAAAATGTTTGTTATTTGAAGACCTACTATTATGTCTTTACATTACAAACTCTTAATTCTAAAATTCTTATCCTATAAATTATCATTCATAAATTCCACCTTAGAGTTAACATGGTGAGATTTGGGTCTGTGGACCAAGCTAAGGGATAGGACAGGGAATTCTGGATAACCCTTTCTTGCTCCTACTCCTATCCCAGCCTTAGCCCACTGTTAAAGACATCAGTCTGCAGCTTCCTTTGTACCAAAGTTTCTTCTGTACTGAGCTTTCTGTCCTGGCTTTGGGATCCACGGATACTCTTGCGAGTTGATTTTCTTCTGATTAGACTGGATCTTAAATCTTCGGAGGATGTGTAAAGGTCATCAGTTTTACTTAGGGATTCACCAGGGGTATTTTCTAATTCAAGTTCATTTCCTTTTGTCTAAAATAAACAAGAAATATGCATAGCTTGGTTAGGCGGAGTTAACCAACAAAATCTAATCGCTCAACAGCAGATATCAAGGAAAATGGACTTAAATAAGTCCTTATGGGAAAGGATGAAGTTGAACTGCCAGTTTTTGGTGTGATTATATTGAAAAATTAAAACCATGAAATAAGGATCCCCATAAACTATGCTGAAACATGGCATCCATTCCAAGTATCTTATCTAGTCACCTCCTTTGTGTGAGTGTTTCTGGCTCAATCAGATTTGCTTTGGACCAGTGACATCAACACAAATAAAGGTCCAAGTCATACTGTGAGACATAATGTTTTCAGTAGACACGTCACAAAAAGTGACAGGTAAAGTTAATTTTAATTATATATTTTATCTAACCTTTAATGTATCTAAGATATTAGATTAACATGTAATCAGTGTAAAAACTTTTTGAGATATCTTGCATTTTTCTTTGGACTAAGTCTTTGGACTCTGGTATGCATTTTCAGCTTACAAACACTTCAGTTCAGATTAACCACCACTAAAGTGCTCAACAGCTATGTGTGGCTAGCAGCTGCTAGCGTGGATACTGCTGTGGCTGCTGGTTAGTCGCTCAGTTGTGTCCTACTCTTTTTGCAACCCCATGGACTGTAACCTGCCAGGCTCCTCTGTCTATGGAATTTTCCCAGCAAGAATCCTGGAGTGGGTTGCCATTTCCTTCTCCAGGGGATCTTCCTGACCCAGGGTTGAACCTATGTCTCTTGCTTGGCAGGCAGATTCTTTACCACTGAGCCACCTGTGAAGCCCCTACTAGAGTGGATAGCTCACTTTTAAGCCTTTTTAACTTTACCTTTCTCTATCCTTCTTCATTTTGCTCCTTTCCAGAGGGAAAAAAAAAATTTTAAATCTGGTGTGATTCTCAATCCCCCTGCTTCCCACCCAAGAATTTTTTCCCTCTTCTCAGAATAATCAGTAGTAACATTTATTTATAGCACCGAATACAGCAAGATCAACTCATGCCTGAGATACTTAAGGAAAATGCTAGAGTTAGACTATACCTGCATTGTGACAAGTTTGAAGTAAATGCCTCTCTTCGCCATGAGCTCATCATGATCGCCTTTCTCCACAATGACTCCATCATCAAGACCAGCGATGACATCAGCATTACGAACCGTGGACAGACGATGCGCTATCACAATGGTGGTCCGGCCTTCTCTGGCCTAAAGGGAGCAAAATCTCATTTCTGAATACATGAAGGATTATAAGAAAAAATATCCAGTAATTTAATGTATATTTACTGACCACCAATGCCCCGGACATTGCAAAACTGTGTGAGCTATATGAGGCAGTCTCTGACTTCAGTAAACATATTGTTAATGGTCGAAAATGATGTTTTAATAAGTATAAACACAAATATGATAGTCTCATCATATTAATACTGTGTAAGCCTCTAAGATTTTACTCAATCTCTACTAGCCTAAGTTTATGTAATAATCAAGGGCTTATACAGAGGTAAAACACTCAACAGCCCAGGAATCAGTCAATTGGAGCAGACACAGGCCAGCTGCTATCCCGTGCAAGCCAGCCAGCACCAAGTACCCCTAGAAGTCACCCTGTGCTCTCTCAGACATCGGAATGACCAAGACAAACAATAAATGTGAGGCAACAAAGGCCAGACATAAGCGTTACATTGATCTGAACTCAAATCTTAGTTCTGCTCTGTATGAGTTCCAGGATCTTATACAAGTCTTTAAACCTGTGTGAGGTTCAACTTATTCACATATCTAATGGGGATAATACTACAATGCTACTTTCTGGAGTAGGTAGCACTGTGATGTACACAGTAAGTGCTTAATAAATGATGCTTATTTCTAGGGAGAAGTATTATGGAGAAAACTAAGGAGTTAAGTAAATGTCTTAAACACCCAATCTCATTTGTATTTTCATATGGAACAAAGCCAGATAACCAGCACTTGTCTGAGATTTCTTTAACCTTTGTAACTTTCCCAATGCTTATAATTTTTATTATTCATATTTCTCTCTGGGAACTAGCAATAAACTTCTCAGACTAAGCTAGCAAAAAGAGGTATAAGGATCAGTATGAAAAAAAGAAGTGGGAAAAAGTCCTGGAAGAAAAAAAATGCACATCAGAAAAACTAGGTGGAAACAACTAGAAAGCAGAGAAGACAATGGATCGATTCTTTGGATGTTTTCAAAGGATGAGATGTGG
>ML660214.1:10561342-10579077 GCA_007570785.1 Antilocapra americana
GAGCACCGGCGCGGCCTTCGCGCAGGTTCTGCGCTCCCGGCTCCCAGGGCCACGGGAGGCCGGGGCGCGTTCGAGCAGCGGCTCTGCAAGGCTCGGAGGGGCCGAGACCGCTGTTCGCGTCCGCCGGGTCTTTCCGCTGGAGTCTGAATCTCTGCTTCCAAGATTCACGCCTTAGTGCACACTCCGAGGGAAAGCCCGAGGTAGGGCGCGGGAAGCTGGGCACTGACTAGACGGAGAAGGTTCGGGGACGGTGGGGGGCTCTCTAATTTCCTGAGCTGGGTCCCCTGGGGCGGAGGGCTTCGGAGGAGACGGAAGGGGAGACGCCAATAGGCAAGCCCGCGGGGACCATAAGGGGGAGACTCCTGCTCAGTCGGGGAGCTCTTGAGGCACCCCGGTCTCTAGTTTTGGGGGGAGGTGGTTTTGCGCTAGTGGCGTCCTGGAGTCTGCTGCCCAGAGCCCGCAGAGCCAGGCTGTGCGGGCAGCCGGGCTCTGAGCCCCTGGGCAAGTGGATGGCGTAGGGACCCGGGGGGCAGGGGCGCGGACGAGGCGGGCGAAGCTCGGGCGGAGGCTGGATGCCGGGCGCTGAGGCTTGTCCCTGCGCCGACCCTCGCGGCCACGAGCCGCTGGAGCATCAGGGAGCGCTCCGCCCTTGTGCCCAGCGCGCTGTACCGAAGTTCAGTTTCTCTTTAGCCTTCTGAGGATCTTAGGTTTGACTGACTGGCTGGCGTTGCTCCTCAGGTCGCGATGGATCTTGAAGACAGCCGCAATGCAAGAGCAGGGGGGAAAAACTTCTTGAAAAGGGACAAAAAAAGGTATTTTGTTTCACTTTCATACTTTACATGGCTTGAGAAACTTGGGAGATTTGTTTCCGGCCTCCAGCTCTGAAATAAATAAGCTGATGATGGTGGTGGTGATGGGTTTTTTTCATTTTAAATGATGGCAGTTGCGGAGGTTCGCTGGCTTGACTTGAGCCCAGCGTTTGTATGGTGAGCTTCTTCCTCAGGTTTCTGGTCCCACACAGACCAAGGCTCATTTCCTTTCCTGTGCTTTATAACCTGCTTTACTGTGATGTTGATCGTCCACGAGCCTGAACCGTGCGCTGCTTGTGTTCTGCTTTGTGGTCCCGTCTGTTCCTTCTGGTAAAGCAGTCACATGAACATTGCATGTTTGTGGCACGCAGCAGATGGGACAGAGGCCACGACTACTTTTTAGTATTCTTTTTTCTTTTTAAGGCAATGACTCTCTGACTGGTAGAAGTAATTGGGAGACGAGTGTACTACCAAAGAGTTATTAGAATAGTGTAAAATGATCCTGACTGTGTATAGAATTGGTTCTGTAATCACATAGGAAAAATAATTATCTTAAGTAAATTTTGATCACAGTGCAGTATCTGTACAGGGAATTTTTAATTTCACTCAGTAAGCTCTGTTAGTAATAAATGGTAAAATTAGTAAAGAAATTATTGCTTTTCAGTGTAAGAGAAAAGAAATACAAATGTGAACATTAAGTAGACTTTTTAAAAACAATGTTGAATCCGAATGTGATGTCATGATTTTTTTTTAATAGGTCCGTTTCTGTCTACTGAAATGGATAGTGAGTGGCAAAGAGCACACTCAGTGTCAATCTTGGTTCCTCAGTATGGTTCCTTACAAAAAAGGAATCTGGGCCCAATAGAGAGAAAGGGTTAACGCCAATTGAGCCTGAGCTTGGAGTATCTTGTGGTACCTGAAAACAAGAGGCGGAGGGCAATTATCATAAAGTACACAGGAGCTGGCTTGAAGGGGCTTTCACTGGCCCAAATCTGGGACAGTTTGAACATCAACAAGAATAATGACTGCACTTTACTGTGAAATACTGAGTAAATTAATTTTTAATAAAATTCTGAGAGGAAGAGGGAAACTAAGGGAGAGAGAAGGGGAGAGAAAGAGAGGAAGAACCTTCCTCACAGAAAATTGTTGAAACCTGCATTGTTATAACTGGTTCAGGCAGGGATTGTTAATGGATCCTAAACTACTCAGAGAAAGGTTGAATTTATGAAATTAGCCACAATTCTTAAATGGGAAAAGGAAAACGTGATTTTTTTCCAGTGGAAAGATACTGCAGTTAGCCCACCCTAACTAAGTGATCATACCTAGTCTGGCTCCTGGTGGAATAGACTGTGTTAGTGACATGACACCACCTAGGAAGTATGTTTGCAAAATCATTTAGTGAATCTAACTTATTAAGCTTTCAGACTAATGATGTCCAATAGAAATATAATGTGAACCACATATAATGTGAACCGTATTTGTAATTATTAATTTTCTAGTAGCAACGTTTAAAAAGTAAAAAGAAACAGGTGAAATTAATGTTGGAAATACATTTTAAGGATCCAAGTATATTCAACCTATTATCATTTCTACATGTAATGAGGATTATTAATGAGATAGTGTGCATTCTCTTTTATACTGCATCCTCAGATCTATATTTCATACTTACTGCATAGTTTGGATAAAGATTGAAACATACATATCTAAGATGTGGAACATCCTATAAGACAGCTGTTTTTGTTTCTATAAAAAGTCATTGTTTGGTGGGAGATAGGTGGGGAGAAGGATTTCTAGATTTAAAAGAGACTAAAGAGACAAATGGAGAAGGAAATGGCAGACCACCCACTCCAGTATTCTTGCTTAGGAAATCGCATGGACAGAGGAGCCTGGTGGGCTACAGTCCATGGGATGGCGAAAGAATCAGACATGACTTAGTGACTCAACAACAACAAAGAAACAAAACCACCACATATAATACATGAGCCTTAATTACATCAGAGTTCTAAAAAGGAAAAACCTATAGAAAACATTCTTGGGAATTTTGAATGTGGATTGATATCAAAATTGCTGTAATTTTATTGTATGTTATAATGGTAGGAAAACATGTGAAGTGCCATGATATATGCAGCTTATTTTAAATAGTTTGGCAATGAACAGTTATAAACTTCCTTATGCATTAAAGAAAATATGGTCAAAATGTTCACAGTTGTTGAATCTAGGTGAATTTTCAATGGGTAGTCATTATTAGTATTCTGTTTGAAGGTTTTCATAAAATAGATTATATAGAGTGGAAAGTAGATACATCCCTTTTTTTTAAGTTTTTAAACTTGGTACCTTAAATACTTATTTTTTGATGCAAACACTAAGGGCCATTGAAATAAGAAGTATTAAGGCTATGTAGAAGGAAAGTTTATTTGACAGATTGGTGGTTTCCAGACATGGAGGAAAGGGGGACAAAATGAGTGAAGGGAGTCAAAAGGTCCAAAGTGTAGCAGTGTGACTCCAGTTAATAACACTGTAGTGCATATTTGTAAGTTGCCAGGAGTAAATCTTAAAAGTTCTCATTGCAAGGAAGAAAATTCTGTGACTTTGTATGATGACAAATGTTAACTAAACTCATGGATATGGTTTCCCAATACATACAAATATCAAATCATTCTCTTATACAACTGAAACTAATACAGTGATGTCAGTTATACCTCAGGTTTTAAAAATTTATTTATTTTTAATTGAGAGACAATTGCTTTACAGTATTGTGTTGGTTTCTGACAAACATCAACATGAATCACCCATCAATTCAGTTCAGTCGCACAGTCGTGTCCGACTCTTTGCAACCCCATGAATCGCAGCACGCCAGGCCTCCCTGTCCAACACCAACTCCCAGAGCCCACCAAAACTCATGTCCATTGAGTTGGTGATGCCATCCAGCCATCTCATCCTCTGTCGTCCCCTTCTCCTCCTGTCCTCAATCTTACCCAGCATCAGGGTCTTTTCCAATGAGTCAGCTCTTCGCATCAGGTGGCCAAAGTATTGGAGTTTCAGCTTCAACATCAGACCTTCCAACGAACACCCAGGACTGATCTCATTTAGGATGGACTGGTTGGATCTCCTTGAAGTCCAAGGGACTCTCAAGAGTCTTCTCCAACACCACAGTTCAAAAGCATCAATTCTTCGGCGCTCAGCTTTCTTTATAGTCCAACTCTCACAGCCGTACATGACTACTGGAAAAACCATAGCTTTGACTATATGGTTCTTTGTCAGCAAAGTGATGTCTCTGCTTTTTAATATACTGTCTAGGCTGGTCATAACTTTCCTTCCAAGGGGTAATTGTCTTTTAATTTCATGGCTGTACTCACCATCTGCAGTGATTTTGGAGCCCCCCAAAATAAAGTCTCTCACTGTTTCCCCATCTATTTCCCATGAAATGATGGGTCCAGATGCCATAATCTTAGTTTTCTGAATGTTGAGCTTTAAGCCAACTTTTTCACTCTCCTCTTTTACTTTCATCAAGAGGCACTTTAGTTCCTCTTAACTTTCTGCCCCAAGGGTGGTGTCATCTGCGTATCTGAGGTTATTGATATTTCTCCTGGCAATCTTGATTCCAGCTTGTGCTTCCTCCAGCCCAGCATTTCTCATGATGTACTCTGCATATAAGTTAAATAAGCAGGGTTACCCATAGGTATACATATGTCCCCTCCCTCTTGAACCTTTTGAAAAAGGTGTTCAATAAATATTTATGGGACATTTATTTATTTTTATGTAAGAGCCCATATTTTGAAAACAATATTTCTTTTGATCTTGCATATACCGTCATTTTGTTGTTGATTGCTCTCATGGTCTACAAACATTTTTTTTCAAACTAGAAATTTTTTTTAGTTAAGTAAATCTTATTAAACCGTGCTCACCATTATTGATGTGAATCTGTTTTTTGTAAAGCTATGTATTTTTCCAGTTTTATTGAGTTATAATTGATCTACAATACCTTGTAAGTTTAAAGTGTATAGCATAATGGTTTGAATTACAAGTATTGTGATACACTACTACAACAAGTTTAGCTAACATCCGTCATCTCATACAGCTAAAAAGAAAAAAAGATTTCTTATTGTGATGAGAACTTTTAGGGTCCACCCTCTTAACAGCTGACTCATGTACATCGCACAGCAGTGTTGACTGTAGGCATCTTGTGGCACATTGCGTCTCTAGCACTCTTTTATAACTGAAAATTTGTGCCTTTGGACCAGCTCTCTCTCATCCCGTCTTCCCCCTCTAGAAACCACAAATCTTACTTCTTTTTCTCTGAGTTTGTTTTTAAACTGTATATTCTAATTCAAAATCATAAAAAAGCATATGACTTGCTGATAATGTGAATAGATATAATACTTGGGTAATAGTACCCTTTGGCATATTTGTATTTGTAAAGATTCTTTATTAAAATACAGTTTCATCAGTAACTTCGTATTTGTGGACACTGTGTTGGAGTGAATGGGGACAAATGAGTCTTCTGAGAGGGTGACAGTCAGCGTTCCCGGCAGGGCAGCATCTCAGAAGTCTGACAGTGTACGGGATAGCCTGGTGTCTGTGAGTTAGACTTCTCCCTGGAAAGCTTGGCTTTGTTCTAACTGTGTGACCTTGGACAAGTGAGTTAATTCTTCTCACCTGCAGTTCCTTTGTCTGTAAAGGAAGGATAAAAATGTGCCTGCCTCACGGAGATTAAGATGAACTGAGGTCTTGTACGGGAAGTGTTTACTTAGCCAGTGTCTGGACCATTATAAATTCTTCAGAGTAGCCGCAGTTTTGGAGAATGAAAAGATAAATAAAAAGCTTAGAGCTAAAAGTCAATTCTGTATGGCCGTTTTTCTCCTCTCATCCTGATTCCAGGGATACTGAAACCGTGCCTTTACTGGGAATAGGGTGGAACCGAATCTGAAGTTATGTTTGTGTATTTTGTGTGTTTTTCAGTCGTGGAACATTGCTGCAAAGCCAAATATGGAGTAGACCCTGGATTTTTTTTCTTTAGAAGTTTCTTCAACTCTTTGACCTTGCTTAGCATAAAGAACAAAGACAAAGATGAATTTACTTTTTGAACTTGAAAAGCTGTGTGAAAAGAATGTACTTCTTCCCTGAGATAGTCTTCTTTTATAAATAGGAAAATACAGATGCAGAGGTTGCTCTCATATGCTGGATGGCATTTAGAGTAGAACACTAGTTAGAAAGTTTTGAATCTGTGCTTGAAATAATTGACCTTTCTCTGCCCGAGGACAGCTTTTTTTTTTTTTTGCAGTTTATAAACCATCTTTTTTGATGGTGCTCTTTCTAGGTTGTGTGTGTTGCCACAATGGCCCATTTAGGGCTCCAGACATCTTTTCAGAATTATATTTGCTCATGGAGAGTGATTGAATTATGTTTCTTTCTTAGGATAATTGATGCCCTGCATGTTTGCCACTAGTCTCCCTGAGGTAAAGGAATAATATCTAGGTAGATGAAGAATAATATCTAGGTAGATAGAAAGATAGACTATCTGTTGCTAAAATCGCTGAGATGATAACTAAGGGGATTAACTCTGGGGAGCATGAGTGAGTTCTAAGTAGAAGAATGAAAGGAAGCTCTGTTTTTTTTAGTGTTTTTGTAATTCCAAATTTGTGTGTCTCTGTGTATTCATCATAGAAAATTAGGAAATACCAAAGGCACAAGGAAGAAAATAATTTGAAATCTTGACAGAAATCTCAAAACCTAGTGATAATCCCATGTATAGATGCCTAGATATATGTAAACATATTTAAACTTTATAAATGAGATCATATTATAACCTCTTTTTTTTTACTGACATTGTAGCATGTTTCTTTGTCCTGTTTGTTGCTAAATATAAGCTCTATGTTGATTGGATATAGGTTTATATAGTTTTTAAAGTTTTCTGTGATTCTGTTGCTAGGTTTTTCAGTAAAAAAGATGAGAAGAAAGAAAAGAGACCAACTGTCAGTACTTTTGCAATGGTGAGTTTGAATGTATTCACTATTCTATGTATATATGTACACACACAGCTGATTCACGTTGTACATCAGAAGCTAACACAAGGTTGTAAACCAATCTTATTCCAATGAAAACAAAGCAAAACAAAAGAAAAAGTGCTGTGACTTCTCTTGACCTAAAAAAGAGGTATTTCATCTGGTATGATATTTTCTTGGGGAGTATGTTAATGAAGAGGTAAAATGAACTCATTTAATTTAGCTTGTTTTCAGGGAATGGTGAGCACTGTAGCATTGTACACAAACTTGTTATGTGCAGAGAGCCTCCAGAGTCCCCTGCCAGGCCTGGGTTTCGGTATTCTCCAACCAGTTATGTCACCAGTGATGTGTCACCTACACGAACACTTCTCCCATTGGTGGTCTCAATCCTAGACAGAGGACACCAGCCACATGGAGTGTGGTCCAAACAAAACCTGGGGTACCCTGTTGCCAAGGGCTCTAATCCTGGCAGGTTTGAGGTCAAAGTCCCAGGTACTCATAATAGAAGTTAGCAATGGGTTATTAATTACTATGACTTAGTACCTGTCACTATGCTTCTGTGTTGAATAACTGAAAATCTGGAATTTGAAAAACTTAATATACTCCTTTGTCTTATTTTCTGGTTTCATGATGGCCACTTAGAAGCTTTTCTTTAATCAGATTTGGAATAAGACAAGCTGGTTGATGAGCCCTCTTTACCTGTTTTTGTTTTTTTGTTATTGTTGTTTTCTTTCTTGAGAATTTAGATTTAGGGGAACTGTGCAATTACAACCTGGAAGACTTACTGAACCAATTAAGTCTTGCAGTACACACTTTGTAATTCATACATAATGCACCAGACACTTGTAAAATTTGTGTGTGGGGGGAGTAGGCTATCTTATAAAAAATATTAGTGAAATTGAATATTAAGTATGGTTACAAGCATAAAAAAGAGCTGCCTTTTACATTCCATTGATCTTATATGAACTCCATCTTATCACACTCTAGTTGCTCTTGATAAAATTCCACCTTTGAGTCTATCTTTACTCTCTTTGGAATTATGGGGAAATGAGACTGTGTACTCAGGTTATTCTCAGAAATAAACAAACGACAGTTTTTGTTTTACATTTCATTTTATATTCTTATATTAAAAGAAGCTTTGGTGTTAAAAGAGGGTTTATCCCAAGATTTAATTTCCAATTCTGTCATTTTGAGACTTCTTTTGTAATTCCATTTTTTGTAAGTAACTTAAATTTAAAAAAGTAGTCTTATGTTTTAGAAAATTTAACAGGCCTAATATATAGAGTTAAGACTCTTAAACCAATTCAGGCCACCAAAGAATAAAAATCTGGAGTTTGAAGACCAGGTAATGATTACAACACAGATATAGCTTTTTATGCCATGGGTTGCAGTAAATACTTTATATGTGAATGCATTTAATTTTACAGCTTCCTTGGAGATAGATACTATTATTGTTCTAATTTTGTAGATGAAGAAAGGGAGGTGATACTTATTAACTTGTCCAGGGCCAAGGTTCAGACCTGAGAAATTAACACTGTAAATCATTGTGCTCAGGTTGGCATAGGAAGGAAGGAATATATTCTTATCTTTTTGATGGAAAGCTATACTAAATGTTTATGTGGCTTTACCTCATGTCTTTATCTTAAAGGAGTTGACACAGAAAACTGAACTTGTGTATAAAACCTGTATAGACAGGGACATATTAAGAATGTTTGACAGTAAAATGCTGATGCTGTTCGTGAGAAAGTCAATTCCTAGGCAGGTTGATAAGTCTGGGGGTCCCCTAGGAGAGAAGGGTCTGGAATTCTCAAGGAGGAGGAAAGTACAAAGTTTTTTTGTCTACATTCCTTAGTCTTAGTCAATTACACAACTCAGTTTAAACTCTGTACTAGGGATTATACAATAACAACGTATCCAGCTTATGGACAGTTTCTCCTTCCTAAAAAGTGAAGTCGCTCAGTGGTGTCCAACTATTTGCAGCCCCGTGGACTGTAGACTACCAGGCGTCTCCATCCATGGGATTCTCCAGGAAAGAATACTGGAGTGGGTTGCTATTTCCTTCTCCAGGGGATCTTTCTGACCCAGGGATTGAACCCGGGTTTCCTGCGTTGGAGACAGACGCTTTAACCTCTGAGCCACCAAGGAAGCCCCTCTGGCTAATCCTGTTATCTTAAAATGTGAATTATGGGTGTGGGTCTAGTAAGATCTTTACAACCTCCAGACATTCTTTTGATTCATGTAATAACTAATTAAAAGGTATATAACTCCATTGCTAACACTAGTGAGGGGGCACTCTCTGTCCCCCTTCTGATGTCTATGTCAGAAGTTTTCTCTGACCCTTTCATACTTTAATAAAACTCTATTACACAAATGCTCTGAGCAATCAAGCCTCGTCTCTGGCCTTGGATTGAATTCTTCTCCTCTGGAGGCCAAGAATCCCAGTGTCTTTCATGGTTCAGCAACAACCTTTCATTAGCATTGCTGATTAATAAAAATTTCCAGCTAAGGTAAAAACTCATGTGTGTTGGGAGTTTCCAAGAAGCCCAGATTTGATGATTCACTTGGGGGACTCACAGGGCTCAGCTTATCGCCATACTCATGGCTAAGATTTATTACAGCAAGAGAACAGAAAGCAAAATCAGCAGTGGGCAAAGGAAAGAGGGAAAGGTCCAAGAGAAGCCACCAGTGTCCTGTTTAGTGGAGTCGACTTGATTCCTCCGACAATGAGTTGTGCCGACTCACTGTGTGAAATGATGTCGGGGAAGCTCAGGAGAGACTCAGTGCGCAAGGGTTTCTGACTGGGAGCTGATGATGTAGGCACAGCATGTACCAAAATTCCAGACTCACAGAAGGAAGGCAGACCCTCAGCATAAAGCACGTTGTTTGTACAAATTGTTCGGCCACTTCTATCAGTTAGGGTGATGGTTACTCTTCCCCAAATCCAAATTCTAGGTGCCAGCCAAGGGCTAACCTTGAATGCGTTCTCAGGCTTGCAATGTTAACTGTTTTCTGTATATCAGCCTTGTTAACTTTTTTCTAGTAGAAGACTCTTTTTTTAGCAGTCTTGAGAAAATGATGACAAAGAGGTAAGGAATAGATTCAAATTTTTTCTACTGGCCTTTTTTTCTATCAGGCTTTGTTGCACCATTTTCTTGTTTAGTAACTCAGTCATCCCTACTCTTTTGCGACCCCATGGACTGTAGCCCACCAGGTTCCTCTGTCCATGGGATTCTCCAGGCAAGAATACTGGAGCAGGTTGCCTTGCTTACCCTAGAGCCAGACCTTCAACAGCTTTAATCATTTATGACAGTATGTGATTGCTTAAATATTTATTTGCTTGAAATTGAAAGGTTCTTTGATGCAGTTACCTTGTGGCCACCTTGTCATTCTTCACTGGGGACTTTACCATCTAGCTCAGTGTCTCCCTCTCTGCCCCTGGTGCTCCTACTATCTTGAGTGACTTTATGGTGTTATAAGGATAACCACTCATTCCCTCCCCTTTATTCCAGCCACCCACGCACACATGTAGATCCTAGATTTTGTTATTTAAAACTGTTCTACATCCAAAGTGCTGTTATGAAGCAGTTAGATAGAACTAGCCAGCTACTCCTGTCTTCAGTCTGCTCACTGTTTCCCTTGGATCCTGAGTCCACTGATCTGTCAATTTCCCATCAGCCCCTTCTTGTTTCCCTTCTCTTATCACCGTAGAGCAATATTCATCACTTTGGTTATGCTCCTGCCTGAACTGCAAACTTCCTTTCATCTGTCACTTGTCCAGCCCAGCCTAGGCAGATCGACCATCTGCTTTCTTGGTCCCTGAACCCCCACATCTGATCGGTGCTGGAGAAAAACCTCATGGTAGCATGTATCCCACACAGAAACATGACTCTTCCTCTTCTTGCTGAGTCTGTTAAACTCTTTACAGGTTTTGCACTTCTCTTCCTAAGCCCCAGCTCTTCGTGGATGACCTCTTTTTTTTTTTTTTAAGTTCACAAACCAAATGGAAGCCAACTGACAGAAGTTCCTCAGCTCTCCTCTTCCAGTCTACAAACATACCTGGACCCAGGTCAATTGCTTCCTCCTTCCCTCCTGTTATAACAGAGGAAGCATTTGGTTCTTTAATCACACTCTTGTACACTTGCTTTGGCTCCTGTATCCTCTACTTTCTCAAGGACCTTACATTATTATTATTATCCTTTCTCTTCTGTATCCCCAATCTCTCCCTCTCAACTGGGTCTTTCCAATTGGTATTTACATGTCACCTATCTTTAATTTCACTAACGCCCTCCTTCATTTCTCTAAACTTCCTCTAGCTTGCTTCACAGGTAGGAAGTGACTTTGCTTTCTGTCTGTTTCACCTGCAAATCACTTCTTCCATTCTAATTTGGCTCTGTTTCCACCACTCACCGAATTCAGTGGACAGTCTCTGCTGACTTGTAAGTAGCATTGACTATGTTCACTGTATTCATTCCTCCTGTTTGCTTCTGCAGTGCCAGAGTCTGCTCATTTTCCTCCCAGTTCCTTGGTTCTTTTCTTGTGTCACCTTTGTCTTTGAACTTAGAGCTCCTCCACTCCCGATCCTTGGAGTCAGTGGTATTGTTGGCATTTCTCTAGTTTCACATGGCCATTTCTAAATCATTTTCATGAAGAACTCCTTTCATATTTGTTTCATTCTGCGCCAATTATAATGCCTTCTATCCACTGGCAGCGATATACTTTCTACTAATTTCTAGTCTCTTCCGCTTCTCCGTTGAGAACTTTGGCATTTGATTGCTTCTCCTTTGTTCATCTGTGCTCTCCTCATTCTTTTATTTTGGTCACCTTATTAACATCTCCTAGGTGCCACATTCTTTGACCTCTTCAGTTCCAACAGCCTTCATCCCTACCTTCCTTTAGTAGATTACACTATGAAAAAAGACCTTTGGTTTATCATCTGGGTGGACTCCCATCTTTGCTGCTGTAAACTCAAATGAACCTCTTCCCCCTGTTCCCTGCTACTACTTCTGATCCTTCTCACTTGGCCATTCTCCCTTATCATCCTTTTTTTTTTTTTTGACTTTGAGCATTCATTTTCTATTGCTGGAACAATGTATCACTAGCTTAGTGGCTTAAAGCAACACAAATGTATTGTTGTATAGTTCTGGGGCTTAAAGTCTCTCTGGGCTAAAGTCAAGGTGCCATTAGGGCTGGATTCTCCTCATGGCTCCAAGAGGGACTGTTTCTCTCCTTTTAGCCTCTACAGACTTTCTGCCTTCTTGGACTCCTGGTCCCTTCCTTACTTCACTCATCAATTCTCCTACTACTGACTCTGAACCCCTGGCTCCCTCTTATAGGGATCCTTATGATGACATTGAGCCCACTTGGATAATCCAGGATAATTTCCCCATCTCAGTATCCTTAATGTCTGCAAAGTCCTTTTTATCACATAAGGAAGCATATTCACAGGTTCCTGTGGTTAGGATGTGGCTAAGTTCGGGAGGTGGGGCATTGTTCTGCCTCCCACTCTGCTCTGGACTTGGTTTTGTCAACCACTCTCGACCTCCTAGTCCCCCTCCTCCACATTAGCTCTTCTACAAATTATTCTACCCATAGTAGTCCCATCAAGTCACCTCAGTTCCTGGCTGGAAACCCTCTATGGAAAACCTTTCTTTTACACTCAGGTGGGAGGTTTAGGATAAAAACAAATTCCCTCCTCTGGCCATCATAGGCCATCTATAATCTGACTTCTGTGTCATCTCTAATTTCATGTTAGACAGATCTCCTTCACCTTCTAGCACAGTGGTCATCATATCTGGTGGATGAAACACACGGGGCCTGTATTCATCCCAGGATCTTTGCATTTGTTCTTTCTGCCTGGAATCCTCTGTTCCCAGATTGTCACATGACTTTTTCCTTCCTATCACTGATAACTCAGCTCAGATGTTGCCTTTTCATAACGACTTTCCCTGCCCCACCAATCTGAGCCAGCTACCTGTCACCATGACACCTCACCCCGTGTGATATTTCTCCTGAATAATGAACCACTGTCTGGTTTCTTGTTTGTGTTTGTCTTCTCCCTGAATCTAGGCTCCATGAGGGCAGAGGGTTTTGATGTATTTTCTTCATTGCTATGCTCCAGGTGCCTAGAACAGTGCCTGGAAATTTAATAGGGACTTACATACTGAATGAATGTTGAATATTGTGAATGAATGTTGAACATGTCTATTTTAAGTATTTGCATATTAGTAAAATATAAGCTTTATGAGGAGAGATAGCTTGTCTTAGTCACTGTTGTTGCTAGTACCTCGAACCTAGGTCCTTAATAGTTGCTTAATAAATATTTTTCAAATGTTGAATGCATGCATGAATGAATGAATTCATTGACTTTGGCCTCCAGCCAGGTACCATGGTAAGATCATGTTCGCCATCTTGCCTGCTGGATATTACCTAAGCCTCTCCCCTGCCAGCCCCTTCTACTTCTTTGCCCAGGGAAGTCCACCCCTTGACTTTCAGTGCTGATCATCCTGTCTCCCGTGTGGTTCTGGTTCATCCCCTCTCTCTTCCCTGTAAGTATCCGACCAAACAGTTTTCATTTCCTTGTATTTAAAGGGCTCTAATTGTAAATAAACCTCTGTCTTACATTTCCCTGGAGAAGGAAATGGCAACCCACTCCAGTGTTCTTGCCTGGAGAAACCCATGGATGCAGGAGGCTGGTAGGCTACAGTCCGGGGGGTTGCAAAGAAGCGGACACGACTGAGAGACTTCACTTTCACTTTCTTACATTTCACCCTATGTGTTCCTTGTTTTTTTTTTTTTTTTTTTTTTTGGTCTACTTGATCCCTCACTGTAAGCTCCTGAAGAATCTTATTTTATATTTATAAAACTAAAGACAGTACCTGCTTATATTGTATATTAGTATTATATGCCTAATAAACATTTCTGTTGTTGTTAGGTAATTAGAATAGGAAACAAGAATCCAAAATGGCAATGGCTACAAGACAAGGAAGGGAAAAGCCCGTGAAAATAGAACAAAGGAAGGTCCGAGGACCTGAGTGAGGACCTCAGGTAGAACAAACAGCACTCCTGGCTAGCCCAATTTACATAGGGCAGGCCCAGGGGGAGGAAAAAACATAAAAAATGAGGAGCCAAAGGGCTTCCCCCAACCCCTGCCGTGCTGGTTCGTGTCTTTGGGTCGGCATGCCCTCACACCTGGAGAATGGATTCTCCTAGTATTTCCTAATAAAATGGAGCTGTAACACGGAGCTGTAACACTGATTTGTCTAAGAGCTATAACAATGTCTGTCCAAGACCCGAGAGCTGTGACGCGCCAAGGGCTTTAATGTCCGTCACTTCAAATCTTTGTGGTGATGAGACAGAACTGAGGAGCATACACTCGCCTGACATTATGAAGTACTGTTTTTAGTCTCATAACAGCCATGTGAAACTTTCTGTACATGAGTATTTTCCTCATTTCATAAACGTAGAAACTGAACATCAAGGTTAATTTAGAGATTTTTTTTCCCTCCAAAGTCTCCTTTTGAGTAAATGACAGAGGTGGGATGTTGCCCTGAGGCTTTTGTCCTATTCAGCAGTGTTACTACTGCCCTCAAATTGAAAGGTTGTTTCTGAGCTGAGAAAGATGCCAGAATTCTTGGCCTCTGGAGTAGAGGAATTCAATCCAGGGCCAGCAACGAGGCTTAATCACTCAGAGCTTTTGTGTAATAAAATTTTTATTGAAGTATAAATGAGTAGAAAGCTTCTGACATAGACATCAGAAGGTGGCAGAAAGAGTGTGCCCTGCTAGTCTTTAGCCAGATGTTATATTGCTGCTTGCAGTCTGCCAGTTAGAGAAAGGCAGTGTCTCAAAACTCAGAGACTGGCACCAGGCCCCTCACCTACACCGTGCATTCTGAGATAACACTGGTGCAAGGTGAGCTGCCCCAGGCCATAAAAGGGTTGACATGGATCTTGAAGAAAGGCAGGTTTCCAAGCAAATACAGTCTCATTAACACAGCTTAAGAGAACATTTGCATGAGTTTGTCAGGTCTTAGGCAGTTCTGAGTCTTAGGCAGAACCAACTTGAAGACAGAGTCTAGGGTAAATACATAGTCTATTAACATAGCTTAAGACAAACATTTCTTATGAATGCTTGTAAGAAAAACCACATTGGGTAACTCAAGGTTTTAGAAAAGTTAAGTTCAGCTGGAGCCAGGTGTTGTCATGGCAACACAGAATTTTAAGAGAAACCTCTTTTTAATTTGTATAAAGAAGGGGAGAAAACCCAACACTTGTTTGTTTCCTCTTGCTGCTTAAGAGAGACAAAAAATGTCTGACACTTGCAGCCTATTTCCTCCATTTGGAGACCCTGGCCTTCCTGCCTGTTACCCTCTCAGAATCTTCTTACCACATGTCCTCCAGAAATCAGTCTTGCCTCGCATCACAAATAAATATGAGGGTTTGTACTTTTTCAACTTACTCCTCGTTCTCAGACACTTGTTTGTATCTAAGCTCACTTTAGCTCATTCCTTCTGGCCTGAGATGAAGAGACATGCCTTTCCCTATTGGAGAACCTTTTCTCCTTTTAAGAAGTTTTATTCTGATTTTTCAACCACATGGAAAGGTGGAATAGAGAGTATAACCTGTATACTCATATAACCATTGTCTATAACTAGTAGTTTTAAACTTTTTTTTATATACATTTCACCTGGAATTATAGATTCATGATATTTTCTAAGTACCTCTGTTGCAGGAAGCGGGGACCTCTTCCAGGGCCCGAAACTGGGCTCTTGTCTAACACTCGGAAATGAATTGTCCTAGGAGACACATGTGCTGACAAGGCAAGAGATTTTATTGGGAAGGGCACCTGGATGGAGAGCAGTAGGGTAAGGGAACCCAGGAGAACTGCTCTGCCACGTGGCTCACAGTCTCGGGTTTTATGGTGATGGGATAGTTTCCAGGTGGTCTTTGGCCAGTCATTCTAATTCAGAGTCTTCCCTGGTGACACACACATAGTTCAGCCAATATGGATGCTAGCGAGAGGGATTCTGGGAAGCGGACCGACACGTGGTGTCTCCTGTAGACCTTCCCAAACTCTTCCGGTTGATGGTGGCTTATTAGTTCCATATTCCTTATCAGGATCTCCTGTCATAAAACAACTCATGCAAATGGTTACCATGGTGCCTGGCCAGGGTAGGCGGTTTCAATCAGTGTGCTTCCCCTAACACCTCCATTTCTGTCTCTCAAAAATTTTCCTATCAAACATTTTCCTCTAAAACATAACACAGTGATTATATTTAACAAAATGAATGTTAATTCCTCAGGATTATCTAATAGTTCATATTTGAATTTTCACAGTTAGCTCTCCTAAGTGTGTCTTACGATTGATTTGTTCTGTTTTCTTCTCTTTTTAAATAAGATTGACCTGTTGAAAATATGGTACCGATTTTCCTATAGAATGCTTCACCCTCTGGACAATTTTTATTACTTTGTTCTAGTGTCATTTAACTTACTATTCCACCTCTTGTGTGTCTTATGTGCTAAAAAAAGTAAAAGTCTTTCAGTTATCTCTGACTCTGTTGTAACCTCATAGACTGTAGCCCACCAGGCTCTTCTATCCATGGGGTTTCTCAGGCAAAAATAGTGGAGTGGGTTACCATTTCCTTCTCCAAAGGATCTTCCTGACTCAGGGATAGAACCCAAGTCTCCTGAAGCATAGCCAGATTCTTTACCATCTGAGCCACCAGAGAAGCCCTATATACTGAGAGTGAAGTCTAAAGATTTTAATACATTCCTGCTAAATATTTTTGGTAAGAAAATTGCATGGGGGATGCTGTGTACTTCATGTCTCATCACACCTGGGAACATCAAGTGTCAGTGTATTCTACTTTTTTATGGTACCGAGTTTGATTGCTTGGTAAAGGTGAAGACAGATTGGATTCCTCCATTGTGGAAGGAGCTCTACCCCCTTGCAGATATGAGGGGTCTTGGGGCATCAGGGAATATCTTGTCTCTCCTAATAGTTATCGTGCCTGCTGATGATCCCTCACTCCAGGTTCTCAAAATAGTTATTTCTCTTATCTTCTAGGACATTGTCACATCTCAGTTTCCCTCCTGTATTTTCACCAATGCTCTCTTTGACTCACTTACCTATAAACATGTAGACGATTTCTTGAACTAGTTATCCCTTGGCATTACAACTCTCTCTAGTAACCATCATCTCTCTTGCTTTTGTCTTAAGGTCATAAAAGAATGGTCCACATGCTATCTATGTTACTTGGTCTCCAAATTATTCTTAATCACACTCATTATTTCTTGCTAGACTACTGGACCACCAGGGAACTCCCCCTTCTTGCTTTTCAACCCATGGTAAACTTTTGAATCTAGGAGGAAGCCTCATCTTCTTTATGAAGCTTTTCCACAAAGGACGGAATGACCCATTTGCTCAAGTTTGTGTCTCTCTCCTCTGTATACCATGCTGTCAAGGCATGCAGAATGTATATAGAATATCCTTTTATTTTAATTTTTAATTGTATTTTTGGTATTTATTACTGGATTTCTTCAGTCATTGAATAGCATTTACTAAATGTTTATATTCATGGCCCACTTACTTCTATTCCAGCCAGTGGTTAGTTTTTCAGGTAGACAGTGCTTTGGGAGTGGTGACGAGGGAAATCCTTGTATATCAATTATCTTTTCTTCCTCTATTGAGGAATTCAATACTTTTCCACTTTAAGTTTTTAATAGAAGGTAAATCTGCCTGCCAATGCAGGAGATGTGGATTCCACCCCTGGGTCAGGAAGATCCTCCTGTTTGGGAGAAGTAGTAATTGCTTCCCAAGTGGGCCCGTCACAGCCCCAAGCCCACTCCCCTTACTGTGTCCTCTTCTCATCAGGTTTGCATCTCAAGAGCTCCCTCTTTCTTTCTTGTGATTTGCCTGCAATTGAAG
>ML660214.1:10584077-10611944 GCA_007570785.1 Antilocapra americana
CTGGGAGCCGGGAGCGCAGAACCTGCGCGAAGGCCGCGCCGGTGCTCTGCGCTCAGCCAATCAGCCGCAGGCGCGCGACGGCTCCGGGCCCTTCTATTGAACCCTCACTGCGCCGGTTATGAAACAGGTTGGAATTAGAGGAGGAATGTCCTCGCTTCTGTTGCCCCTCAGCATAAAGGCCTAACAGGGGAACGCCTATCAGCTGAGTCACTGAGGACTTTCACGTTTATGGAGCCCTTGTCTGTACAAGTCCACGAAATTATGAGTATATAGATATGCATGTCACTATACAATTCGCTTCTTGTGACTCGAGGAGATAAGGGAAATTTTCTTTGATATCGCATCTGATATATTTCTAATAAAACAATCTCCAGCCTTGCCCATTCTGTAGTTAAAATTACCTTCCGCTCTCTATTTTGTTTTTCATTAGAACACATCGTTTGTTACTGTTTTTTAAAGTCATATATTTTTGTCTTTATAACAAAGATATGGTGAAAAAATAAAATTCCCTTCCAAGCAGCATTTTTAAAAAGGCCAGGTGAAATTTTTCTGCAAGTGTTTTCTTCAGTATGTTTGACAGTTTCTAAGGTGTATATATTTATCCTTTATTTGAAGAGACATACAAATAAATGATCTTCCCTGGTGGCTCAGATGGGAAAGAACCTGCCTGCAATGCAGGAGATGGGGTTCTAACCCTGGGTGGGGAAGATCCCCTGGAGAAGAGAATGGCAACCCACTACAGTATTCTTCCCTGGAGAATTCCATGGACAGAGAAGCACGGTTGACTGCAGCCCATGGGTTGCAGAGTCAGACATGACTGAGCGACTCACACATTCTGCTTCAAAAAATAAATAGGAAGATTTTTTTCTTAAACATATAAATTGAAACGGACATTTCAACATATATAAAGGAGTGAAATATTTTTGCGTTTTATCCATCAGGTGAATGCCCTGTTTTTCTCAAGGCTTTTTAAAACCCTTATATTTTTATTTGGATTCTACAAGTATCCTGTATTTTAATATGTTACTTTAGTTGTAATTTAATGCCATATTTACTGTTACCATTTACGGGTTTTTCTGGTCCTCTCTATTCCTCAAATTGATGAAAACTAAGTGCAATCTTTACAATTCAAATTCATAAAGCAGTGTTAACTCACATCAGAGCTTTTCATACTTGTCAACCCAGGGAAAATGAATGTTTTTGTAACCTTTTGTCTGCATTCTCTAACTTAGAGGAGTTACCTCTCAGCTCACTGCAAAAGTTTAAAAGTAGAAAATCTTTTTAGTTTTTACTGCATAGTGTATTTTCTGTACTTTAAATAACTCATATGTCAAAGCCATAATTTTCTTTCCATCTTTTATTTCAGATTTTCTTTGCTTTGGTTTTTTTTTTTTAACTTAGCTATACAATCAGGTTTCTTTCTTTACAAACTGTTATTTAGCCTTTCCAACAGACCACTCATAGTCTGTGTTGTGATTGGAAATGTGTGTGTACAGCATCAGCCCAACTATTTAAAGGCTTAACACCAACCCTTTGTTCCACCTGGGGCAAATGTATAAGGCTTTCCTCTTTTTCCCATGTGTTTTTAATCTGATTCATGCTTCTGCTCTTTTTTTCCACTTTTGTTTTACCTTGTCCCTTATTTAGTTTATGTGATCTTGTCATATATTCAATATTTAATGTATCCTTGAAAAATGCCCTATATCCTCCCTAAAACAATGCAGGGTTTTTTTTTAATTCAAGTATAGTTGATTGTTAATGTTGTATTAGTTTCAGGTGTGCACCACAGTGATTCAGTTTTATATATATTTTCTTTTTTAGATTCTTTTTCATTATGGATTATTACAAGATATAGTTCCCTGTGCTATACAGTAATTCCTCTTTCTTTTTTTTAGTGTACAATTCAATGTTTTATTATATTTGCACAGTTGTGTAGCCATCATCACAATTAACTTTATTTTTTTTATTTTTTTTTTTTTGCGGTAGGGGGCTTACTTTTATTTATTTATTTATTTTTTATTGGTTTTGCCATACAATGACATGAACCCGCCACGGGTTTACATATGCTCCCCCTCCAGGACCCCCCTCCCTCCTCCCTCCCGATTCCCTCCCCCTGGGAAATCTCGGTGCACCAGCCCCTGAGCATCAATCCTGGGCTGGCGATTGATTTCACATATGATAATTAACATGTTTCAATGCCATTCTCCCATATCATCCCACCCTTACCCTCATCCACAGAGTCCACAAGTCTGTTCTATACGTCTGCGTTCCTTTTGCTGTCTCACATGCAGGGTTCTCGCTGCCATCTTTCTAAATTCCATATATATGCGTTAGTATACTGTATTGTTTTTCCTTCTGGCTTACTTCACTCTGGATAATAGGCTCCAGTTCCGTCCACCTGAGTAGAACTGATTCAAATGAATTTTTTTTTTAATGCTGAGTAATATTCCATTGTGTATATGTACCACAGCTTTCTTATCCATTCGTCAGTTGATGGGCATCTAGGTTGCTTCCATGTCCTGGCTATTGTAAATAATGCGGCGATGAACATTGGGGTACACGTGTCTCTTTCAATTCTGGTTTCCTCCGTGTGTATGCCCAACAGTGGGATTGCTGGGTCATATGGCAGGTCTATTTGCAGGTTTTTTTTTTTTTTAATTTTCTTTACTTTATTGTGTTGGTTTTGTTATACAGTGACATGAAACCGCCATGGGTCTACACATGCTCCCCCTCCAGAACCCCCCTCCCTACCCCCTTCCGACTCCCTCCCCCTGGGACATCCTCTCCTTCTTTATTTTATATACAGTACTGTGTATATGGATTACCAAACTCCTAATTATCTCCTGCTCCCTTTCCCCTTTGGTAACTAAAAGTTTGTTTTCTATGTCTGCAACTCTATTTCTGTTTTGTAAATAAGTTCACTTTTATCAGTTTTTTAGATTCCACATAAAATTGATGTCATATGATATTTGTCTTTCTCCCTCTGACTTACTTAGTATGATCATCTCTAGGTCCATCCATGTTGCTGCAAATGGCATTATTTCATTCTTTGTTATGGCTGAGTAACGGGATATTTTTTAAAGCATAACATATATTATATTGATTAAACTATTTCTACAGGCTTGAGCTTCAAGTGATAATCTCTATCAAGAAGTACATGGTTTAAAGATCAGAATAGCCCACAGAATTTTCAATAAAGCTCTTATACACATATATATATAATATATATATATATAATATATATATATATAAGTAGTTTTGCTCCACTGGCATGAAGGTATGGATATAAAATATAATAGACCTAAAACAATGGATGGTTCTAGCTATTTCTAAGCCTTAATGGTTTTTGGTTTTTTTTTGCAAATAGATGGTGTATTTTATTTTATTTTTTTCTTTATTGTAACAAATTCAAGAAGACTTTTTTCTTTACATTATTGTGTTGGTTTTGCCATACATTGACATGAATCTGCCATGGGTATGCATGTGTTCTTCCAGAACCCCCCTCCCACCTCCCTCCCAATTCCATCCCTCTGGGTCATCCCGGTGCACCAGCCCTGAGCACCCTGTTTCATGCATCAGTGTTCATCACTGCACTGTTTACAAGAGCCAGGACATGGAAGCAACCTAGATATCCATCAGCAGATTAATGGATAAGGAAGCTGTGGTACATATAGACAAGGGAACATAACAGTTGATTTTAAAGACTCTGACTCCTGTCTCATATTACTGCCAGCCACTCCTGGTAATACTGAACAGCTGGACTAGCCACTTGCACTATGAACCTCATTAACTTCTGGTGAAACTCTTTGGAAAGCAACCCCTTTGCCAGTCTTCACTCATACACCTTCATTCAAGCAGCTATTTTTTCCTTTTTGAAGTGCGCTTCTCCATAATCTGTATCTTTCTGTCTTCCACTGGTGTGTAGGCCTTTCATGGGCTCTAATGTACTCACCCAACATTCAAGATTATCATCCCTGCCACAGTCTATTACATACCTGCGGGAATAATAATAACTAGCATTGACTAAGCACTAGCTGTGTGCCAGGAACTATCCCAAGTATTTGGAAGAGATTAAATCATTTAATCCTCACAATTATCCTCTGACACGTGTAATTTTATAGTTACTCCCCTTTTACAGTCACAGAAACTGAGGTTGATGTTACGTGCCCAAAGTCACACAACTGGTAAGCAGCTGACCCAGGATTTGAAAGCAGTCCAGCTCCCATCCCTCGTAACTACACTCTTAACCACTCACTTACAATGGTACACTATTATAGCACACTCTCCTACACTCCTTTTCAAGCCCCGTGAAACATTTTCCTGTTATGACTCTATCTTAGAAATCGTGCAAAGGCTCCTTACCACCAACTGTTTCGTATCTGAGAGTTTCCACTTGACTTTTAAGGGCTGTAACACACAGTGTCTCTCTGACCGTCTTAATCCACCTCACTTCCTTACACTCTCTCCCTCAACCCCAACACATACATGAGTGTTCACTCCATTTTGGCCCAGCTCACCTCTCAGATGATTTGCTTTTTTTCCCTCTGTGCCTTTCCACATGTAAATCTTTAATTTACAGCAATTTTCTTTGTTAGTACCGAACTCCACAAACAACTTAAACTTAGATTCAACTACTGCATGTATGCTAAGTCACTTCAGTCGTGCCTGACTCTTAAGCGACCATATGGACTGTTGCCTACTAGACTCCTCAGTCCATAGGATTTCCCAGGCAAGAATAATGGAATGGGTTGCCATGCCCTCCTCCAGGAGATCTTCACAATCCAAAGATCGAACCTACATCTTGGGTCTCCTGCATTGGCAGGTGGGTTCTTTACCACTAGCACCACCTTTCACTGTGTAAGTTTGAACAATTCATAGTTTACTTAACTTTTCAGTCCTTGAGTTCTCTCTTTGGTAAAAGAAGAAAATAATGGTACCTTATAAAGTTATTGCAAGGTTAAGTGATTTGTGTATTGAAAAGGCTTGTACAGTGCCTGAAACACATTAAGCACTCAGTAATTGTTATATATTAGTAGTAAAAAACCCCTTCTCAGCCTATTTTTGCCCTTCCTTGCTATTCTTCACCACTCATGTATGTAGCTCCATTTATGTATTCTCTGTTGTGTTCAACAAACTTTCCCAGGTGACTCTGGTAAAAATCTGCCTGACAATGCAGGAGACACGGGTTTGATCCCTGGATTGGGAAGATCCCCTGGAGAAGGAAATGGTAACCCACTCTGGTATTATTGCCTGGGAAATCCCATGGGCAGAGAGCCTAGTGGGCTACATTCCCTGGGGTCACAAAAAGAGTAGGAGACTACCGAGGCGCTGAACAATAACAAGACTTTCAACAGTCATAGAGGTGCTGAATTATAGTGATAGATGGTATAAACATTTAATTCTGCCTTCAGGGAGATTGTAGATTGTTTTATTCATAGAAGTTCTTCTGGCCCAAATAGACTGGGATTGTGTGTTTTATAATTTGCTTGTGTTGCAGTTCATATAGTACTGTACTGTCTGTGGTAGAGACACCATAAATGCCACTGTCAGGATAGTTTCCCTATTTTCTTTGAAACTGTTTGCCAGTCAAAATAACAGTCACCTCTTCTGAAACACACCTTTCTACCTAATGTCAAGCAAAACTAGTATGCAAAGCTCTACCAAAAAACTCTTATCTTTTTATTGAGATATAATTAATATACATTATTGTATTAGTTTGTTTTTAAGATTCCACATGTAAGTGAGATTAGATTGTATCTATCTTTCTCCGTCTGATTTAGTTCACTTAGCATAACGCCCTCAATAATGCCCTTAGCATAACATCCATCCATGTTGTTGAAAATAGTGAGATTCATTCTTTTTATGGCTAAACAATATTCATTTTATGTATGCATGCCACATTTTCTTTATTCATCCATCAGTGGACACTTAGGTTGTTTCCATATCTTTGCTATTGTAAATAATGTTTCAGTGAACATGAGCACGCATTTATCTTTTAGTGTTGGTGTTTTTGTTTTCTTCAGGTGAAGACCCAGAAATGGAATTGCTGGACCATATAGTAGCTCTGTTTTTAAATTTTTGAGGAAGCCTCCATACTGTTTTCCGTAATGATAGTACCGATTTACATTCCAGCAAGTGGTGCACAATAGTTCCCTCTTCTCCATGTCCTCACCAATATGTTCAGACAACTCAATCTTACATGTAAAGAATATTTGCCTTGGAAGTTGCATAAGTGGTGAGTTTCACTCAGTGTGTTGAAAAATTAGATATTAGATGTGCCATCACCAGCATTTTAACTACTTTTATTTAGTTGGCTTTATTTTACAGCCTTATTAAACTATTCACAAATGAATCTTAATTCCAACTCCTTGCATTTTAATTTCTGTAAATGTGTTGTTAATAAATGTTTTCATTTCTTTAATGTAGAATTTTTAGGAGTTTTAAATTCTGGCATTAATAGAAAATCCATTACATGTGTTTTTATCAACCAACAAGCACTGACTAAAAATGGAGTCTGAAGAATATCCAGGCTCTCTGGTTGTATATTTAGATGACTATTTATATCCTAGCTCCCTCCACCCTCCATTACCTTTTCAAGCTACTCTTACAGTTTATTATTTATGCTCTCACCTCCTTTCCTTCTTCTCCTAAGGAAAGAATTTTTTATTCTTCAGGAGGTTCTTCTTCCCATGACTCTTTTGTGGTAAATCTTGTGTATTTCTTTCCCTAGTCTCTCCAATAATTCATTTTCCTTATTTATCCTACTTCTATTTAGCCAATCTGAGTGTGAATTGAAAATTCAATATTCTAAAAAGAGGAATGCAAATTCACACTGATGAACTCTGCTGACCTGAGCCAGAGAAAGAACACACCGGAAGTTTCGGTCCAAAGAGCAAGACAGATGACAGCTGTGGCAACAACAGTCAAGGATCCACACACCCTCCACCCGTTTATGTGTAATTAATTTTATGTACAAAAGATGTATGACTGTCTTGATGACAGCGGACATTGAATGACTATATCTGAATTCATCAGATTGCTTCTATGCACACATGCACTTTAAAAAACAAAAATTCTTTCCGTAAGCATATTGCTCCCCAAAGGTTATTTCTCTTGACATTGTTTAACCAAAGGATGCAACAGCCTTGACTTGGGTGAAATGGTGATCAGAAGATAACAAATTGATTTATTCTAAAACTAAGTGATTAAGCTATGTATCCAAAGTGAAAGTCACACAGTCATGTCTGACTCCTTGTGACCCCATGGACTATATAGTCCCTGGAATTCTCCAGGCCAGAATTCTGGATTGATAGCGTTCCCTCCTCCAGGGAATCTTCCCAACCCAGGGGTTGAACCCAGGTCTCCCACACTGCAGGTGAATTCTTTACCAGCTGAGCCACCAGGGAAGCCCAAGCCATGTATCCAAGTCAATGACAAACAGAAGCATGAATTCTACTCTTCTGTGTATCCTTCTCTGTCTGTACTGGCCAGGAGTAACTCTTACCCACCCCCATCCTACTGCGAATTGTCTGTGTCCCTCATTTGGTATTTATTATTACTTTTTATATGATTAGGAATTTTTTTTTTGCCACACTACAAGTTATGTAGGATCTTAGTTCCCCAAACATGGACAGAACCAGTACCCCCTGCAGTGGAAGCAGAGGCTTCCCCTGGACCACCAAGGAAGTCCCAGAAATTTGTTTCTATTTTAATAACACAGCACCTTAAATAAAGATTCAACACAAGCTCGTTGAAGCTGTTAAGTACTGAGTCTGATGTCAGAGACAGCTTTATAGAAATTAGACCAGTTGACCAATTGCTCAAGTCAGTGCTTTGAGAGTTCTATAACCTTTATCCACCTTTCGTAGCATCTTGAATACTCCAGTAGCAAATCATCCCTCTGAGTAAGTCACTGTCTTCTATTAAAATAAATCTACCATAATAGCTCAAGAAGATTTTTAAAGTAAACCACAGAATTAGTAGGAGAGAGGATAAGGCAGTAAGAACAAGGTAAAGATGAGAATGAAGCGAAGCTTGGTGGTGGGTGGTTTAGTTGCTAAGTCATATGTGACTCTTGTGACCCCATGGACTGTAGCCCACCAGGCTCCTCCATCCATGGGATTTCCCAGTCAAGAATACTAGAGTCAGTTGCCATTTCCTTTTCCAGGGGATTCCTTTTCCACTGAACCACAAAGGAAGCCATGAAGCGAAGCTTAGGAGGCTTTGAATTTTAATTGCATCACTTATTGACTGAATTGCTTTGGACAGGTTACTCCAACTTTGATTTGTGCATTGTTAAAATTGAGATAATAGTAGAATCCACCTAGGGTTTTTGTAAGAAGTAGATTGGGTAAGACTTGAAAAGTGTTTGGTGTTGAGTAAGTAGTATTATTACCCAGATAGCCTACTAAAGATGATGAATGGAATGTCAGGAATAAAAATTAAATATGAGAATAAAAGTGTCTAAAAAGGACTAGTAATGGTCATTAAAAATAAATAATCATATGGAAAATATAAATTATTTGAAATAAAGCTAAAAAGAAGGCAAAACGTATCTTGAATAAATTTAGATTTAAAGGTAGCTCAGTTCAGCTCACTACTGAGTGACTGAACTGACTGAACTGAACTGACAGCTCAGCTCAGTTGCTCAGTCATATTTGACTCTTTGAGACCCCATGAATCGCAACATGCCAGGCCTCCCTGTCCATCACCAACTCTCAGAGTCCACCCAAACTCATGTCCATTGAGTCGGTGATGCCATCCAGCCATCTCATCCTCTGTTGTCCCCTTCTCCTCCTTCCCCTAATCCCTCCCAGCATCAGGGTCCTTTCCAATGAGTCAACTCTCCGAATGAGGTGGCCGAAGTATTGGAGTTTCAGCTTCAACATCAGTCGTTCCAATGAACACCCAGGACTGATCTCCTTTAGGATGGACTGGTTAGATCTCCTTGCAGTCCAAGGGACTCTTAAGAGTCTTCTCCAACACCACAGTTCAAAAGCATCAACTCTTCAGCACTCAGCTTTCTTCACTGTCCAACTCTCACATCCATACATGACTATTGGAAAAACCATGGCCTTGACTAGGCAGACTTTTGTTGGCAAAGTAATGTCTCTGCTTTGTAATATACCATCTAGGTTGGTCATAACTTTCCTCCCAAGGAGTAAGCATCTTTTAATTTAATGGCTGCAATCATAGTCTGCAGTGATTTTGGAGCCCAAAAAAGTGAAGTCTGACACTGTTTCCACTGTATCTCCATCTATTTCCCATGAAGTGATGGGACCAGATGCCATGATCTTAGTTTTCTAAATGTTGAGCTTTAAGCCAACTTTCTCACTCTCCTCTTTAACTTTCATCAAGAGGCTCTTTAGTTCCTCCTCACTTTTTGCCATAAGGGTGGTATCATCTGCATCTCTGAGGTTATTGATATTTCTCCTGGCAATCTTGATTCCAGCTTGTCCTTCTTCTAGTCCAGCGTTTCTCATGATGTACTCTGCATATAAGGTGAACAAGCAGGGTGACAATATACAGCCTTGATGTACTCCTTTTCCTATTTGGAACCAGTCTGTTGTTCCACGTCCAGTTCTAACTGTTGCTTCCTGACGTGCATACAGGTTTCTCAAGAGACAGGTCAGGTAGTCTGGTATTCCTATCTCTTTAAGAATCTTCCACAGTTTATTGTGATCCACACAGTCAAAGGTTTTAGGATAGTCAACAAAGCAGAAAGGCAACAACTAAGCAAATAGTTATTCTTTGCAAATATCATGATGGATTAATATTCTTAATATTTAAATATTCCTGTGAGTGTATGAGAAAATTCAAAAGCCCAGGTAGAACTGGGCAAAGTACACAAATAGATAATTCACACACAAAAAAAGGCAATAGTACTCTGGTCAACACAGTAGGATATAGTGAAATGTTCACACTGACAGTACAAAGAAATTCAAATTAAAACAGCAAAGATATTTTGAAAAATGAGACTATCAAGTGTTCACAAGAGTGAAGTAAAGTAGGTGGGAGGTGAAAATTATTAAGATCAATAAGGAAACAATGTTTGGCAACATATACTTTAAATGTTTGACTCAATCCAATTTTAGGAATTCTTTTCCAAAGATATAATCCAAAGAACAGGAAAAATGTCAGGCACAAAGATGGTCATTGCTGCCTTATTTGATAACAGTGAAAAATGAGAAGTAACCTAAATACATGGCCACATATAAATAGCTGAGAAAATTATGATGCATTCATTCTAAGAAAATATATTAAATGTACTGTGAGCTTCATACTCAACAGTAAAAAGCTAAAAGTATTTCCTCTAAGATCAGGAACAAGACAAGGATGCCCACTCAGGCAGAGAAAGACAAATACTGTATGACATATAGACTCATATATCATATAATTCTAAAAAATCACTTGTGGAATCTAAAAAATATAAGAAACCAATGAATATAACAAAAATGAAGCCAACTCACAGATATAGAGAACAAACTAGTGGTTACCAGTGTGGGGAGGAGTATAGCAGTATGAGATGAAGAAGAATGAACAATTAGGTATAGAATAAGCTACAAGGGTGTATTTGAACAACACATGGAATATAGCCAATATTTATAATTATTATAAATGGAATATAACCTTTAAAATTGTGAATCACTATATTGTACACCTATAATACAGTACAGCAGCTATACTTTAATAAAAGTGATTTTTAAAAAAAGGAAAAATGTACCTTCAAAGGTTTTGCAACAACACTGGAAAATACCTATGTTAATATGCAAGGAAAAGGACAGGGGAAAATTATGACAGCATGATTTAACTAGGGTAAAAGAAATGAATTGATGTAATACTAGAAGGAAATACATCAAAACGTTAAGAATCGTTGTTTTTCAGTGATGGAAGTTATGTCAGTTTTTTATTTAAGCTTTTCTGTATTTTACAAATTTTCCATATTAAAAGTGTAGAGAATTGCCCAGTTGTTCAATCACTGGGACTCTGTACTTCCACCGCATGGGCGATGGGTCAATCTCTGATCCAAAGGAGAATCAAGATCCCACAAGCCACTTGGCGAAGACAAAAATAAAGTGTAGTATTTTTACAATAGAAAAAGTGGTGTTTTGTTTAGAGCATGGAGATGGCCGGAAGGAAACGGTTTCAGGACCACAGTCACTGTTATCCATGTTTCAGTTTCAGTGGGGTTTGCTGCTTATTAAGACACAAACGGCCATATTTAGTGAGGGGCAAAATTAACTGGCTAAAGCAGATAACATGGAGAACTTCCAATATTCTACATTTCTTCAAAAATTTGTATTTCTGAAAATTCCTTTAACATGGTTTTTAAAAGAAGAGAGAAAGGAGCAAGGGAGAAAGACAGAGGTAAAAATAGAGAGATACCTCTTTTAAGTAATAAGAAAACATATGGTAGACTGAAATACCGATTTTTTTGTTTTGCCATTCACTGTCTGGGTGACATGGCTACATTTATCTCATTGCTGCTTCCCTATCAATGCCAAAGCGTCATGGAATAGATCAAAGACTAGAGGTACTTTTCCTGAATAACTATGCCATGGCTCCCCCTGAGGAAAGTAATAAGGAGGAGGAAAGACCAATTAGGGACTTCATTGTCATTCCCCTGAAGAGCAGAGCTCCATGATGGTAGAAGTCGTGTGTCTTTGTTTTAAGTGAAGTGTAGCTGATTTACAGTGTTGTGCCTCTGTCTACTGTACAGCAAAGTATTTCGGTTATACACATATATACATTCTTTTTATGTTTTCTTTTCCATTGTGGTTTATGACAGGATATTGAATATTGTTTCCTGCCATGCTGCTGGTGCCTAGTACAAAGCACAGTGCAGATCGTAGGTACTCAATTTCTGTCTGCTGGATGGACTTAGAGAAAATCCCATTATCAGCATTATTTGACTTTTTGGTTTTGTTTTTTGTTGTTTTTAATTTTTGGCTGTACCATGTGGCCTGTGGGATCCTAGTTTCCTGGCCAGGGATTAAACTCATGTCCCCTGAAGTGCAAGGGCAGAGTCATAACCACTGAACTAAAAGAACTATTTTTCTTTTGAAAGCATTTCCAAACAAATAAAGATGGATTTTACCAGAACAACTAGGTCTTTCTTGAGTCTTCTTTTCTTAAAATTTGTATTGAGCACTGTGTGGCCAGGCATCCGCTAAATGCTGGCAATGGGAAGAGGAAGGAGCACAGGGTCCCTCAAGCTGTGTGCATGTGTTTCTAGGAGTGAAAATTATTAGTGTAACTTTAGTATACACAACAGATGTTTTGTTTATGTTTTTTAAAAACAAAACTGAACTTTCATATTTAAAATGACTGCTATCTTCTTCAAAGTAAATACCCAAGAAAACTATGAAACAATTTCAATGGTGCCAAGAAATAAGGTTGTTAGAACTTTGGCGGGGATTTGTCTTCAGATTCTACTGACATATGCTTTGAACGTCCTCAGTGTTAGCAAGAATTGCCTTATGTTGATAAATTTAAGTGTTAGAAACAGGTCATTTGATATCAGACAATGTATTTATTCTTACTGCAACAGAAATGTCTCATTTTTAAAATTAGTGAATGTAGAGCAGTTAGCTTAGTACCTGGATGTCTAAGCTTTGGACATTTATTTCTGTTTTCTCATTATTAGTAGCAGGCTAGTGGCTGACTTCCTTGAGAGAAGTTTCAGCTATAAGTGAAATATGGCTAGAACGTAATGAGCCCAATTTTCTTGTGGGCTTAGCAAATGTGTTCTGAAGATTATTCCTAGAGGGAAATCCCTTCAATGTTCAATGTTTATTTACTTGAATCACTCCTAGTATGTATGCATTTAATCTTTTTTTTACTTTATAGCCAACTCTTTTGCCCTCAGACATCAGCAGTGAGGAATTCCTAACACAATAACAATGTTACCTTAAATGGTTTTTGAACTTGCATAGTTCATAAAAAAAAATAACACTTCCTTTTTAGTTTTTAATTGCTGATGATTCATTGACTTTGAACTTGCCTTATCTTAAGTGAACTCTCTCCTCAGAACAAGGTCAAATCAGTTCACCGACCTGACATTTGCTCACTTATTTTTTCAAAAAGGTTTTGTATTATTTCAAAAGACAAATTTGCTTCAAATATATTTCATGTGGAGGAAACATTGTGCTAATAGACTGATGCATAGTCGTTAGATCCAATTTTATTATTATAACTCAGGTTAGGAAATGCTTCACTTTATATTTGCATTGGAATTTGTTCATGCATCCAGTCAACAATATTAATTGAGCACCTTCTCTATGTCATGTGTTATTATTTGTCCATGAACAACAACAATATCTCTGCCCAGGTAAAACTTACATTTGGTGGTGGGGTAGACAGATCAACAAAAGCATAGAAAATCAGTGATTTAGTCTGTTAAAAAGTGGAACATGCTCTGGGGAAAACACAGCAGAGGAAGGGGACTGTGCCAGTCAGGAAAAGATTGCAATTTTAAGTAGGATGACCCCATGTGACTGAGACAGGATGAAGCTGAGGAAGCTTATCAGTGATGCAGTTAAGATCTTGGGAATCCTAGATCCTGTCTCAGTCGCCTGAGGTCATCCTACTCAAAACTGAATACTAATGTTTTAAAATTATTTCTGTAAAATGGTTTCTGCTACAGGGTAATTCTCTCGCTCCAGTGTTTCCTTCTAGATTCATGGATGTTTACGCTCGTATGAGAATTTAGAGGTCAGTGTATGCAGGTCTTCTATTACACCAAGTCTCTGAAATGCTAAGTCACTTGACTGAAGGCCATATAATCAGCGAGGGTCGAGTTAACAGCATAGATTTTCTGACACTGAGTTTGCTGTTCTTTCTATCCTGTTGAGAGGGATCCTAACAGTGAAGACTTCAGACTGGCTACCGTGGGGTGCGTGTTAGGGGCACAGGTGCAATCAGACTCAAGCTGTTTTACTGCACCTTTGTGGCAAGTTGCTCTCACTTGATTTTGGTTTTGCCCTTGGTCAGTTACACTACTGACTAGGGTTCTCGGTCTTAATCAATCGAAATTGATGAGAGGCCAGTCAAGAAATTTAGCCAAGGCATTATTACTAGGGCTCATGCTGCAGCAAAGAGGAGGGAAAACAAATAACAGGTTCCCTTGCTTGCTCGCAAGTTGGTGCCTTATGTGGGGTGACAGTAGGGGTGTCAGGGAGATCTCCTGGAGAAGGAAATGTCAATCCACTCCAGTATTTGTTGCATGGGAAATTGCATGGACAGAGGAGCCTGGTGGGCTGGGCTATTGTCTATTGGGTCACAGAGAGTCAGGACTTAAAGGACTTGTTGTGACTAAAGAACAACAAGGGGTGGGTCCAGGGCTCAGGCTGGAGGGGTGGCTTAGGTACTTTGCCCACTTCTTTGGTGATATTGTGTGCAGGGGGCTTGCACAGTATCTTGTTTTTGCCTCTAGCTCTTCAAAAGTGGCAGTTAGGTTTTTGGTCTCTTCATATCATGTTGTCCATAATTTGCCCCAACCACACATGCACATGATTATTTTTAGTTTGTTTTACTTTGTTTTCATTTTGTTACTTGAGGAGATATTTGTCCTCATGCAAGCACTGCAGCAAATGGTCTGCTCACAGGTCTTAGCCTGCCTCATTTAGACTTGCCTGTTTTAATCACCGTTTTTCAGAACCCAGGAGAAGGGCTATAGTTCGCGGGTACACCCTGCCTTAGTAGTGTCTGAAGTCCAATTATCTGGGATTCTAAAGCTGGCCAGCTGAGACCTGGGGTTTATTTTGATGCACATACTTGAAAATGCATGAAAGAAATATTGCTCATCACAAGCTGCATTTTTGTTGTAGCTCAAAATTAAATCCCGGGGGGGAGGGAGGAGGGAGGGGGGAGGGAGGGGTTTCTGGAGGGGGAGCATATGTAAACCCATGGTGATATCATGGCATTGTATGACAAAAACAATAAAAGGGAGGAAAAAAATATATTAAAAAAAATTCTATCAAAAAAATAAATTAATTAAAAAAATAAAAAAATAAAATACCTTAAAAGGTATTAACATTTCTCATATTATTAGAAACTGAGGACATACTGCTAACCACAGTAGGGTAAAAGAAATAGCGAAATTTGTCATTTATCGCATGACCCTTTCTTGAGACACTGATGAATTCTGATTCTTATCTTTTAGTTGGTTTCCCTTGTGTTAGTCCTTCCCCATTAGGATTTCTGTAGTTCGACCGAATTTTTGACTGCATTGTCTCTGTTACTTGACATAGCCTGCCATGACCTTGTAGCTCTTGTGTTGCCTCTAATCATCGTCATATTGCATGTTCTTTTCCAAGAACTGGAAATTTAACATTTGCAATTAACATTCTGCTATCACTTCTAATTTTATTCCTTTTATTTTGCTGATTATTATGCATTACAGTCAAATAGTGCTCCCTCAAGCCAAGTATATTGGAGCTTCCTAGGTGGCGCTAGTGGTAAAGAACCTGCCTGTCAGTTCAGGAGATGCTGAGATGTGGATTTGATCCCTAGGTCAGGAAGATGCCCTGGAGGAGGGCATGGGAATCCACTCCAGTATTTTTGCTTGGAAAATGCCATGGACAGAGGATCCTTGAGGGCTACAGTCCATGGGGTCTCTTAAATACAGTAAATTCCAAAGATCATGCTTTAAAATTGCCACCTGGGTGGCTCAAAGCATCTCATATTGAGTATTGGACTTCGTTTTGCTGTCTTTCTTTTTATTATTTATTTATTTATCTGACTGTGCTGGCTCTTAGTTATGGCATGTGGGATCTTTAGCTGGGCGTGTGAATCCTTACTTGCAACATTGTGGGATCTAGTACCCTGACCAGGGTTCAAACCTGGGCCCTCTGCATTGGGAGTGTAGAGTCTTAGCCACTGGACCACCAGGGAAGTCCCTAAGCTCTGAACTTCCAATCCTGTTGCCAGATTGGCTTCTCTTCCAGTTGCATATCTGAGTCAGCACCATCATTTACTTCATATCAGAAACTTGGGGAAAGGGGCAGTCAACCTAGGCACCTGCTTCTCCCCTACTTTCTATGTCAGACTTGAATCCATTTTCTCCTCAACAGTGATAATATCCATGTAAGCCCTGGAGAAGGGAAAGTCAACCCACTCCAGTATTCTTGCCTGGAGAATCTCATGGACAGAGAGTCGGACATGACTGAAGTGACTTAGCACACAGGCACACACGCAATTTTTGTCAAACCATAATAACTACTATCCTCTCTTATCTGGGTTACTATCAGAGCTTACTACCTGGCTTCTCCATATCCATTCTAGATGCTTCTCATGCACTCTCCACAGCAGGCAAAGTAACTTGTAGAAATGCACATATGGCCATGTCACACACCCATGTAAAGACTTGCAATGCCTTTCCGTTGCTCTCAGGTTCAATTCCCAATTCATCTCTCTAGCTACAGGCTATTTCTCTCTTTGCTCCTTCATGATCCAGGCACACTGGCCTCTATCAGCTCCTTCGAGTTTTACTGTGCAGGTGTTCCTCTTGCCTACCCTCCTGGAGTGATCTTTCTCTACCCCTCTACCCTCTCCTACCCCTTACAATTGGCGAACATGCATTTGCATGGAAACACACACACACAAACACCAGCAGGTGGCTAATTGATTCATTCTTCTTGTTCAAACATCAGTTCCTCAGAGAAATATCCTCTCTGCTTCCAGGTTAGATGTTGTCATCTTGATAGTAGTTCACAGAGTATATTGCACTTCTCCTTCCTATTAAATATCACAATTGCAACTCTTGCTCATTACAAATGTGTCTTTCCCATTGAGATATAAACTCTGTAAGGGCAGCCCATTTCTGCTTTGTCTTCTGTTTCCCAACAAAGGAAGGATAGTGAACATGGTAAATAGTTACTGAATGAAGGAATGGCTAAATTAATATTGTTGTTCATCCCCTTGCTTTTGCTCTCTTTATACTGGGCCTTCCTCATTTTGAATCATCATTCCACATTTGTAGAACAAGTTTGAAAGATCTTAACAGATTAACATCTCTATATTCATTTAACATTCTTAGATTCCTTTAAATAAGATGAGGAAACTAAGACTCAGTGAAGCTAAAAGATTCCCATCTTTCTGAGACTGTGAAGAAAAAGACATGCATGCTGGTGTGCTCAGTCGTGTCTGACTCTTTGCGACCCCATGAAATGTAATCCACCAGGCTTCCCTGTCCATAGGATTACCAGGCAAGAATACCGGAGTAGGTTGTCATTTCCTCCTCCAAGGGATCTTCCTGATTCAGGGATTGAACTTGAGTCTCCTTTGTCGCCTACATTGCAGGCAAACTTTTTACCCACCAAGTTCCCGGAGAAGGCTTTATGAAGAAAATAGGGCGTCAGTATTTTTTTTAAAATGCTTAGAACATGTCTTAAATTCTTTGAACTATGTATCAAAATTTGATTTTCAGTTTTGTGTACATATTACAAATAAAAATCAGGACATATTATATTCATTTACTTATAAATAAATAATTATTCGCAAAATAATTTTTGATTTATGACTTTTTGTATTTAAAAAATTTTTATAAAAGGGGAATTCCCTGAGGGTCCAGTGCTTATGACTCGGCACTTTCACTGCTGTGGCCTAAGTTCAGTCCCTGGTCAGGGAATTAAGATCCCACGAGCCATGTGGTGTGGCCAAAAAAAAAAAAAAAGTTTAGTTACACATAGAGAAAAACCCCTTTACTGAAGAGAAAGACTGGGAAATTTCTGGAGACTGTTAAATGTTCAAGATTTGTGACTAGCATTGCAAAGAATTTTATGCTCTTTGTCACTACCTGCTTTACCCTGGTAATCTGGTGCCACAAGAAATACATTACTTACAAAATTTTTTATACCAGTGCTCCAGATGGTTCTCTCAGACCTAAGAATCCCATAATAACAAAACCTAACAAATATTTATTGAGCAATTGTATTGATCACTCTAGGTGTAAAGAGAAATGAGTAAACCCTTGCCCTCAAAAGAGTTCCCAAGGTATCAGAGGAAAAAAGGTAAAAATAATGACTAATATTTATTGAGTTGTAAATCAGATGTTTTTACACAATGATGACACAATTAGGGCTATCATTATATTTATTTTAAAGTAAACTAAGGCTCACTGATGTTTAAAAAAGCTGTAAAATAACACCCAGTCAGTGATCAATAGGACAGAAATTTGCATTCAAGATCCCATACAGCAATTTGAACTTTGGAACCCACATCTTTAACCACTTTTCTTTGTTTCCTCAGAGTGTTTAAAAAGCAGAACTGAGATCTTTTCTCAGGCATCTATGTACTACTTAAAGACATCCTTCTTCTTCTTTTTTTTTTTTTTTTGAGAGCCTATATATCCACATTGACCTTTTCCAAAAAAAAAAAAAAATTCACATAGATTAATGCTAAATGCAGCTCTATTAGAGAGGATGAATATTTGAGGTGCATGTTTTGTTGTTGAAAGGGTACTTAGAATAGTCTCCTCCGTGTGCCAGAGAAAGCAATTCAAATTCATGAAAATGTAAAACCAACCTGTATCAACAATTGTTATATGTTTCCAACAGTTTCTTCTAAGTAAATTCAGGCCTGTTAAAACTACTGAGCAGGAGTATGTTTGAACGATTTAATAGGCAGTTTTCAGAGATAGTTTCTGAATGAGATAGCTCTCAGCATAGCCTTGAGACTGGGAAAACTGGTTAATTAAATCCAGAAAGGTGTTGTCATATGCTCTATGGGTGGAATGTGTGTGAGAAGAGTTTTTTAGTATTTATAACTGCTATTAGCTTGGGAGTGATAGCAGGAAGCCTAGTTTACGTGTCTGGATTGTATAACTCCATGTGTTCCTTGATATTTTTTCTCTTCCATTATGGTTTATTTAAAGATATTGAATGTAGTTCCCTATGCTATATAGTAGAACCTTGTTGTTTACCTGTTTTTTTTTTAATTTATTTTTCATTGGAGGATAATTGCTTTACAATGTTGTATTGGTTTCTGCCAAACGCCAACATGAATCAGCCCTAAGTATACAAATGTCCCTTCTCTCCTGAAACTCCCTCCAATGACCCCCTCTCCTATCCCACCCCTCTAGGTTGTCAGAGCACCAGGTTTGGGCTCCATGCATCATACAGTAACTTCCCATTGGCTATCTGTTTTAAATATGGTAATGTATATGTTCCAAAGCTATTCTCTCAGTTCATCCCACCCTCTCCTTCCCTTGCTGTGTCCACAAGTCTGTTCTCTATGTCTGCATCTCTACTCTTGCCTGCAAATGAGTTCATCAGTACCATTTCCCTTGCTGTTGTCATTTAGTTGCTAAGTCATGCCCGACTTTTTGTGACTCCATGGACTATAGCCTGTCAGGTTCATCTGTCCATGGAATTTCACAGGCAAGAAGACTGGAATGGGTTGCTATTTTCATCTCCAGGGGATCTTCCTAACCCAGGGATCGAACCCACATGTCCTGCATTGGCAGGTGGATTCTTTATAACTGAGCTACCTGGGAAACCCACCATTTTTCTAGATTCCATATATACGTGTTAATGTATGGGATTTGTTTTTCTCTTTCTGACTTACTTCACTCTGTGTAACAGGCTTTAGGTTCATCTACCTCACTAGAATTCAAATGTGCTCCTTTTTATGGCTGAGTAATATTCCATAATGTGTATGTACCACAACTTCCTTATCTATTCATCTGTCGATGGACATCTAGTTTGGTCTAGCTATTGTAAATAGTGCTGCAATGAACACTGGGGTCTTTTTCAATTATAGTTTTCTCAAGGCATATGCCCAGTAGTGGGACTGCTGGGTCAAGTGGTAGTTTTACTCCTAGTTTTTTAAGGAATCTCCATACTGTTCTCCATAATGGCTGTATGACTTTACATTCCCACCAACAGTGCAAGAGGGTTCCCTTTTCTTCACACCCTCTCCAGCATTTATTATTTGTAATTTTTTTATGATGGCCATTCTGACTGGCATGAGTATAGTAGTTTGTATCTGTTAATCCCATTTCAGAATTTCAGGATTTCAGAATTTATGTAATTTCCTTTAAAGGAAGCAAAGGAAGTATCCAGGGAAATGGGGATAATTGTAAGAATGAATAAAAATATGGAATGGGAAAGCAAGGCTGCATAATATTAAGATCTTTTTTTCCCCATCAACATTCAAACATTTCTTAAGCCCATAATATTCACTTGTAAATTGGTGGAAAACAATGTTTTTACATAATACAGTGAAGATTATCACTGTCCTAAACATGTTGTATAGTAAGAAGGAAAATTCCAGCCAAAATGTAGATCTTTTCTCAGGATATGTGTACATACACACACACACTCATGCATGTGGGCTTCCCAGGTAGCATTAGTGGTTAAGAGCTCTCCTGCCAATGTGGGAGATGTAGATGTGGGTTTGATCCCTGGGTCAGGAAGATCACCTGGAGGAGGGCATGGCAATCCATTCCAGTATTCTTGCCTGGAGAATCCCATTGACAGAGGACCCTGGTGGGCTACAGTGCATATGGTCACAGAGTTGGACACAGCCGAAGCAACTTAACACATGCATACACATACAGATATATGACTTCTCTGATAGCTCGGTGATAAAGAATCTGCCTGCCAATGCAGGAGATGTGGGATCAATCTCTGGTCCGGGAAGATCCCCTGGACAAGGAAATGGCAATCCACTCCAGTATTCTCCAGAATCCCACAGACAGAGGAGCCTGGTGTGCTACAGTCCATAGGGTTGCAAAGAGTCAGACACAGCTCAGTGACTGAACAACAACAACAACATATACTCCTGGAAACTGGTCTTAGAAAAATAATTCTAAATACAAAAAGTTTTATGACACACTTGATTATTACAATGTTGTTTGAAATACAGATAATTATCCAACAGTATAGGAACAAAAGTAAATTATGATTTGTGACTACTTTCATATGTAAGAGGACTGTGGAGTAACATAGCAAGAGTTTACCATGTAAATAAGTAAAAACACAGGATACAGGATTGTTTTTACCATATGATTACAATTGTATAATACTGTTTGCACATAATGAAAAGCCGTGAATATTTGGGTAAAGAAAATGTGAATTATTATTTCAAAAATTTACAAATATATATGTTCTATTATTCTATAAGTGGCATGATGTATTTCTGTAAGTGTGACACTGTTTTGATTTACAAACTTTATTGAAAATAAAACTTGTGCTTTTAGTTTTTGACTTCTATAGAGTTTTATCATATTACAAGGAACTGTCATTTAGAATGAAGAATTTGTATGATAATGTCATTTTCTGTTTAAATATTTGATTGTATGTTATGTGTAAGCCATTGTGCTATGTGGCACAGCTTCTGAGGCATATAACAAGGTATAAAAATTTGTCCTTGGTGTGAAGAAATTCACAATTAGTGAATAGATATAATCGTGCCATACAATAACATTTTTACAGTTAAATTTAGCACAGATTGTTATATTATGGACAATTCAGATAACTGAATTTGTTTGATAAAGAAAGATAGATGTTTTGTTCAATATGGAACTAATACAATTCTGGGTTGAAAAAAAATTCAATGTTCAAGACAAATTTATAAAACTCTTGCCAAGCCATGTAACAGAATTTTGGAGCAACTGGCTGAATCCAGATTTGATGTTCTGCTACCTCCTCCAGGAAGAACCAGTAATAATAACAGCTGACACTTGTTGAACAATTACTCTACACTACACCCTGTTTTAAGAGCTTCTCTTGTTTTTCATTTAATCTTCCCCTAAACCCTATGACAGAGAAGGCAATGGCAACCCACTCCAGTACTCTTACCTGGAAACTCCCATGGACGGAGGAGCCTGGTAGGCTGTAGTCCACGGGGTCGCTAAGAGTTGGACACGACTGAGCGACTTCATTTTCACTTTTCACTTGCATGCATTGGAGAAGGAAATGGCAACCCACTCCAATGTTCTTGCCTGGAGAATCCCAGGGATGGGGGAGCCTGATGGGCTGCCACCTATGGGGTCGCACAGAGTCAGACACGACTGAAACGACTTAGCACCAGCAGCAGCAGCAACTAAGAAGAAGACTCAGGTTCATTGCTGGGTCAGGAAGATCCCTGGAGAAGGAGATGGCAACCCACTTCAATATTCTTTCCTGAAGAATCCCATGGACAGAGCAGTCTGGCAGGCTACAGTTTATGGGGTTGCAGAGTTGGACGTGACTTAGTGACTATATAGCAGCAGCAGGGAAGGCAGAAACAAACGAGGAACACTCAAGAAACAATAGTACAGCAATAAAGCAGGGTCCTGGTTCCTCCTCAAAGGAAGATACTAAGAATAGATATTAACAAAGATTAATATCTATTAACAAAGATATTAACAATACCTTTGAGTTTTTCTGCAGGAACTAAGGTCTCCACTCAAGTGGAGGCTGATGACTTCATGCTAAGCACAAGATTCTTAGAACTTCACCCTGTTACTTCACCACCAATCAGAAGAAAGTCTGTGTAGAGTGGAGAAAAATGATTATCCCCAAATGATTCTCTTTTTAAAACCTTTTAGTGTTGAGCTGGGTCTTCAGTGTTGGTTTTTGGACACAAGTCTACCTTCTCCTCAGGTTGCCAGGGTATAAAGCAAATTTCTTTTCTAACCAACACTTGTCTGTTGAGTGGTAAGCAGCCAAACCTGAGTTCCTTAACAACGTGATTAATTTGACCCTGCAGATTCAAGGGGGCAGTTATTACTATCATGGACTTTTTGATATATTTTAAACATATATATGCAAAATTCAACTATGGACATAGTCAAATGAAAACAAATGTATTTTAATTCTCTTAACTTTAAGAATCTCTCTAGGAGAATTTTCTTGAAATTTGTTTTAAGCTTAAGAAGTCTCATTTAGGCTATCTGCATAAAGAATTAAAGCAATATATATATATATATATCCTTGACACCATAGCTTAAAATCCTTATTGGAAGTTTGTGAATAACCCATTTCTCACTGATGTTTAACTTTTGCCAAATATCCCCAAGATGATTATTCTGAAAAATTTACATTAGAATAAGTTGACTAAGATAATTTACAGAAAATTACTTTATAGAATTGGCAGTCACCCAGTTATAGCTATAAAAATAAATTCTTGATGTTAAAGAGATTTGTGTGTTACTTTACTAACTTCATTATTATTCTTTCTGTTTTTGAGCTAGTATCTTATGTTCTATAGTATGTTTTTGTATACTTTACAATAGATTTTATTATCTGATAAAGCAAGTCTTGTTATTCTTGCTTTACCTGGTGATCTAGGCTACATTTGCACGTTTATTTGACTTATAGATAAAATTTAGAATAATTTTACCAAGACCCCCAAATGTAAACCTACTTACTTCATCATGGACAATTTTATCATTCTAATAACCAATATAAATAATAATAATCATATTATATCTAGTGCTCATTGCAAAGATCATCCAGTCCTTTGATCTTTCTTTTCTAACCCAACCTGTCGTTCCTCTTTCCACCTTTCCCTCTGTGTCCAGTGTAAAGTGCTTTAAGAATCTCTTTAGAATCATGCTGTTAACATCCCAGATTTCCTTGTATTTCTTTCTGTCTTTTCCTCTTACCCTCTCATAAAAATCTCATTCCTGCATAAAATCAACATTTCCCTGATTACTTCCATGCCAGCAGCCTAATCATCTGGGCTGAATGTTGTGTTCCCCCAAGACTCATACACTGTGGCACTACCCTCCCAGTGTGACAGTATTTGGAGATGGAGCCTCTAGGAAGTTATTAGGGTTAGATGAGGTCATGAGGATGGGCCCCTAAGGATGGATTAGTGCCCTTCTTTAGAAGAGACACCACCAAGAATTTGCTGTCTCTCATCCGCTACCTCACCTTCCGCATACAAAGAGGACTTGTGAGCACACAGGGAGATGGCGCCATCTACAGCCAAAAAGAATTTTCACCAGGAACCAAACTGAGTGGTACTATGATGATCTTGGACTTCTCTGCCTCTGTAACTTTGAGAAAATAAATCTGTATTATTTAAGCCTTCCAGACTATGGTGTTTGTTATGGCACCCTGAGATGACTACGACACTAACAATATCGAAGAAAATCATGCAATAGGATAGGTCTCACTATTAATTCACCATCATGAACCTTTAAAGAAAATACATGTCATTCAGTTGTGCCTGGTTTTGCATCCCCATGGACTGTAGCCCGCCACACTCTTCTATCCATGGAATTCCCAGACAAGAATAGTGCAGTGGGTTGCCATTCCCTTCTCCAGGGGATTTTCCATACCCAGGGATCCAACTGGGTCTCCTGCACTGCAGGAGATTCTTAACCATCTGAGCCTCACCAATCTTAAATTGGTCCTCAGACCCTGACGAGGAGTCCTAAATTTCATTAGTCAACTTATTTCACCATTCACTGTAAGATGGACTGTTTGAATTTTTCAACCAGTGGCTTTGTCTTCTATTTTGAAGTTAAAACAGAAGTTACCAGATACGAACTTCCTCATCTTTCTAATAACAAAAGCTTTAAATTATTTATATTTGCACCTGGGCTCCCACATTTCTCTATGGTTACAACTGAGAATTAGTATCTTTAACCAAAGCTTAATCCATTCCCATATGCGTTGGATCCCATTGCTTTTCCATATTTTCACTTCTGATCATTTTTTCTCTCTTTTATCATTAACATTTTCTTACCAGTGGATTCATTCCATCAGCTTTAAAATGTGCTCACATCATTTCCATGAAAACAAACAACACAGTAGTAAGGATAGAATACCAACATCCCTTTACTCAACATTTCCCTATGTTACTCCCCCTTTTTCTCCTTTTTACGATAATCTTTAAAAAGAATTGTGTGATTCTCAGTTCCCACTCTTTTAGTTTCCAACCTGGCTTCCACCTTCATTATTCTACTGAAAAAGTGCTTATTGATCTGCAGGAACATTGTGTATAAAAGGAAATTAGCTTTTTGTCCATAATGTGAATTTCAAATATGTTTTCTCAGTCTGTCACTTTTCCTTTGTGTTTATGATGAAACTTCATAGATTAAAAAAAGTTGTGTCTTCAGTTTTATCAGTCTTTTCTGTATGGCTGCTTGGCTTGGGTATACATAGAAAGTCCACTTCTTTGAGACTATAAATGATGATTTGGTAATCTCTCTGGCTTATAATATTTTATATTTGAGGATATTTTATGTGTTACATTTGTAATTTTGTCTTCCTAAAAATTTTTTTTGTCTTTTTTGATGGGGAAAACAAGGAGATTGGGGAAACAATGAGTGAGTATAATCTACCCACTGAGTTCTATGAAGTCCTTGTAGGTTCAACTTGGCATTTACTGTTCTCATTATTTTTACTGTGTCTTTTTATATCTCTGAATAACCTTTGTGCCAAATCTTGGATTAATAAAGAATTGCAGTAGGTGCCAAAATAGTTCAAAATAGTTCAAAATATGTGCTTCCATAGTAGTATTGTACTTTGCACTGGAAGATAATTGATTCCTTATCTCCCATATTAGTGATCTGAAGAAAGAATGAGACCCACAACATATACAAGGTAATTAAGAAAAAAAAGCTTTAGCAAACAAGGCCCCCATGTGGCAGTTTAATGACACGCTGTGCATAGAAAAGGTTTAAGGCCAATAGTTGTGCAGCAAGTGCCATCAGCTGAATCCCAGGAAAGGTAGCTTTTGAAAAATAACCTTATGACCTAATCATGTAAGATGGAGTTTTACTAAGTCTTCAGTCATAACTGTAAATTCATAGCACAAGTAACACGAAAATGTACTTGAAAGTCTAGGAAGCCAATTTAGCTTCCCATTCTTTTTTCTATGCAGTTTTCATCTGTATTTAAATAACAATTTTGATTTGAGTAGGATAAACTTCCTTACAAGCCTCTATGTCATTCATCACAGAGCAGACAAGAAATGTTTGGCAACCAGTGTACTGACCTGGAAAAAACTCCTACTTTTATGTGAAAGATCATGTTTAAAGTCTGCATTGTTTATTATGATTTTAATGTCTGAATACTTATTGTAATAAATTAGTTTTTTTCTACACAGTATTTTCATTCTATTAATACTGTGATTAGGCTGAGTGAATGAAAGGGCTCAGTCTTTGCCCTGATGATTTTAAATAGAGATTAAAAATATTTTACAACCTTGGAAATTAGTAATTTACAGCTGTTTTAAAAGCGTTCAACATACAGCAACAGTACCTCTTGTAGTACTTTGTATAATATACAAGTACAGAGACACCTACACTATACCTATATATCTATTCTGTAATATTCTTTGACAGAATGTCAACACCAGAGCTGAAGGTTTAATGGATTTTGGAGCCACCAAAACTGTAAAATAAGAGTAAAATAATGTCAAATGTGACCTCAAGTTAAATTTAACGAACATTTATTGAAAAATAGTTTTCTGCACAGCAGCGAGCTAGGTATCATAGGGAGAGCTGTGAGTAAGGACTTCACTCTAAAATCTGGGCAAACTGATGCCAAGAGAGATGAATGGCCAACCTAGATGAGCACCTGAGAACTTGGGGTCAAACAAAGCAAGGATCTCCCTGTTGGTAAGATCAGGGGTGGAGAACCTCTGGAAAGAGGGCGCTAGGTTCCCAACAGTCGCGCTGTGGATAGCACTCATTGCCTCATCTCTGGGAGCAGCCCAGCCAAGCCAAAGCCGAACTGCCGGGAGGCTTGCCGCCCCTCGCTCCTAATTCCGGGGTCACCGCCCAGGACCGGAGAAGGGCGAAACGTGCACTGTAGACTTGCTGCGCACTTCTTCTGTGGGCGGTCACTCCGGGCTGCAGGCCATGCTGGGGGCTAGGACAGGAGCGAAGTGGCGTCAAAATGTCAAGAGCAGACACCCTAGGAGGGATGTTCTGCGGGCAACTTTCCCTCCTTGGGCTATTTGTAGTTGTCTATCAGGCCGGAGGAGGGCGTTAGCGCGCGCGCGCGCGCACACACACACACACACACACAGACACAACTCACCACCACCAAAACCCCCGCGCGCGCACACAGACACAACTCACCACCACCAACCCTCCCCCGCGCGCGCACACACAGACACACACACAATCCACTATCACCAAAACTCCCGCGCGCACACACACACACACACAGCACCTCCAACAAAATCCGCTCCCTTCCTGGAAGTCAGGAGCTAGCGCAGGCTCGGCGTTGTAGCTACCGATGCCACTAGGCTGGGGAGTCGGATTCCGGCAACAGGGGCAGCTGTCAGAGCTAGCGATCCCAGCCCTTAGCTGGGCTCCGGGAAAGGATCGGCAGAGCTCCCAGGGCACACACTAGCACCGCCTCCCCCAATCCCCGGCCAGCTGCGACGTCACTGCCCAGTGTGCAGGCTGCCCGCAGTACTCGGCTGGCGAGCGGGGACCGACCTCTGGACAGCGGCCCGCGAGCCGGGGCAGGCTCCAGCAGGCAGCTTTAAAGGTGCGCGCGGCGGCCCCGCTCCCCGCGCGACCCGATTGGCTCCAGCGGGGTGATCGAGAGGCGCGGTGAGGGCGGGGCTGCGCGCGCGAGGCCCGCGGCGCCCCGTGGAGTCCGTTGCTGGGGCGCGAGTGGCGGCTGAGCGTGGGTGGTTGGGCGTGCGCGGCTGAGGCGCGAGTGGCGGCTGAGCGCGGGTGGTTGGGCGTGCGCTGCTGGGGCGCGAGTGGCGGTTGAGCGCGGGTGGTTGGGCGTGCGCTGCTGGGGCGCCAGTGGCGGTTGAGCGCGGCTGGTTGGGCGTGCGCGGCTGAGGCGCGAGTGGCGCTTGTGTGCAGGTGGTTGGGCGTGCGCTGCTGGGTCGCGAGTGGCGGTTGAGCGCGGGTGGTTGGGCTTGTGCGGCTGAGGCGCGAGTGGCGGTTGTGCGCAG
>ML660214.1:10611954-10658161 GCA_007570785.1 Antilocapra americana
CAGGTGGTTGGGCTTGTGCGGCTGAGGCGCGAGTGGCGGTTGTGCGCGGGTGGTTGGGCGTGCGCTGCTGGGGCGCGAGTGGCGGCTGAGCGCGGGTGGTTAGGCGTGCGCGGCTGAGGCGCGAATGGCGGTTGAGCGCGGTTGGTTGGGCGTGCGTGGCTGAGGCGCGAGTGGCGGTTGACCCCGGCTGGTTGGGCGTGCGCGGCTGAGGCGCGAGTGGCGGCTGAGCGCAGTGGTTGGGTTTGCGCGGCGCCGAGATCCCTGGGGAAGTGGGGGAGCGGCCGACGCTGAGCCGCACGCACACCCGGCGGCTGGCGGCGCACGCGGGCGAGTGAGTGTGCGTCTGTGTTAGAGCTCTGGTGCGGCGCGCCAGCCGCCAGTGCCCGCGCGCGAGTCCCCCTTCTTCCCCCGCCACCCTCCCGCGCCCCGCCGCCGCCAGCCGAGCACGAGCCCCGGGAGGCAGGCGTGGGGGCCGGGGGGGCCGCTCGAGACAAAGGGCCCGGGGTCAACCCGCCATGGCCTCCTGGAGCCTGGGAGGCCTGGGCGGGGGCGGCGCCAAGAAGAGCCTGAGCGCCCGCAACGCCGCCGTGGAGAGGAGGAACCTGATCACCGCGTGCAGGTACGGCGCGGCCCGCCGCTCGGGGCAGAGGAAGGCGCCGGCGCCGCGGGTTGGGAGCAGCGCGAGCCCTGGCTGGAGCCCCGGCCTCCGAGCCGGGCGTGTCCGCGGCCAGGGCGTGTTGAGCGGGCTGGTCTGGGCTCCCCCGCGGGTAGGGCTTGAGGCGGGGCCGGGGGAGGGTCTAGTCACTGTGCGGTCTAGCGTCCGAGTGAAGGAGGTCGGGTGGCAGGGCTGTCCCTGTGAGGGCGCGTCGAGCCGTCTGGCCGCTTTCCTTCCAGCAATTGTAACTGGTGACTGTGTGGCCTCAAAAGCAGAGTGCGGTTTGTTTTCTGTTGTTGAGTGCTTGCACATATATTGTCATTTCGTGCCACACATAGTGCCTACCACATGCTAGCCGCGTGTGTACGTTTCTGCACTCTAAATTGCAGTGTTACTGATATTTCTGCAGTTGATACCAGCAGTAGGACTGTGGAGGATATCTAGTAAGTGATTTATTACAAGTTTTGCCTTTCTTTCTTTTTTTTGAAAGAAATAATATTTTATTGAACACATTAACTTCCAGAAATGGTGTTAAGCCCTTACTGTTAAATAACTCACTGAATTTTGAGTAGAAGCCATTATGACTAACATTTTATAGGTTAGAAAGCCAATACTCACAAGTATTACATATCCTGCCCAAAGTCACATGATAGCAAATGACAGAGCCCATAAGAGACCAGGCCAAGTAATAAAAAGGTCTCATGTTCACTCCGTCCCATCTGTGCTTCCCAATTAAACTGAAGGGCTGTGAAACTTCTGAAAACTGTAAAGCACAAAAGAACTTAAAGAATCTTTCATTCAATTAAAGCAAATTATTTAAGGATGTCAAAAAATAAGAAATAAACTGAAGGACATACACCTAACTCAAGCAAAAATACTAAAAATAAACAGCAGGAAATGCAGGAATTCCCTGGTGGTCCAACCAAGTTTTGCCTTTCTTTGTTTTATCACTATAATCGTAATATTCCCTTACTTAAAAAAATGTATTTAGAAATTACTTTCAACCAGCCTAGTATTCAGAAATAACAGTTTTTTACATGCTGACATTTTGTTTAAGTCTTGTTTCTGGGTATTAAATCCATGGTAATCCTAAGCATTCATTTCTTAGGAACGTCACTGAGCCATCAAGTTGTTGTAAAAGTACTTTGTTCCATGAAACTCTTCCTCAGTCATCAAAAATCCTGTAAGAATAAGAGAATGAGGAGACCTTTTCCTCCTTTACAATTTCCATTTTTGTTTTTTCTTTTCCTTGTGTAAAGATGTGTCTGGCATCTTAAGCAGAATATATATATTTATACTCGGACTTATATTCAGTAACTTTGAGCAGTTTTTTTTTTTTTTTTGAATTACATTGGACTTAACAGCTGTTCACCCCTCTAGTAGGAAGACTTGCCTCACTGACTTCTTTGGCACTTGGAGTTATAAACAGTAAAATATTAATATGGAATCTTTTGAATTGACATTTGTGCTGTTTAGGATGCAACCTTTTGAGGAATACAGGTTGTATGAAATTTTTTTACATCTAGGCGGTGTTTTTAAGTTAGATAAATAGAACAGTAAGGAAGGCTAACTTTCTTACAAACAGGTTTTGTTTGGGAGAGTTTTGTTATCTACTGGTGGCAGCTGAAATGATTTTGAATGTTTATAGTATGATGTTAATTACTCAAATATTTCAACCTGGAACTTTAAACACCTGGGCTGACAAATTGCTCTCAGTCATTGTGGTAGTCTTCAGAACGGTGGGTGTTGAAGATTTGGGGTAAGACACTGTGAGAGGTTTTATACTCTACTAATTTTTAAAGACAGTTTTTACTGTCTTTATTCATCCTTTGATGAACCAACCCATTCTGCTTGAATGAGTTCTAGCTTTTTTTTTTCCTACTAGTTTTAGGGCTGTCAGTGAAAATTACCAGTGATTCTGTACAAGATTATTTTACAGATGAGAAAACTGAAAAACAGACTTGTTAAAGGACAAGTCTTTACACAGATGAATAAAAAAATCAGTGGAGGATACTGTTTAGCGTCTCCATTTTTGTCATGGCAGCAGAGGCAGTTCAGGAAAAGAAAGGGACATGTCTAAACCTTATTTAAGGTTTAAGAAAGGTTTCTTACATGTTTAAGAAATTTCAGTCACATCACACTGATTTGTGTGGACAGTTGTCCTGGTTAGTAGAATTTTTGTTGTGTTTACCTAATTCTTTTCTCCTCTGGAATGAGCATGCATGCTGACTTGAGTTGCTAAATGAAATTTCATTGTTGTAGCTATAATAAATTTAAGTTTCTGGCTTAGATTTCAACTTGAGTGTTTATTTATGTGCATAATGTTACTGTTTTTCGTGTTCAAATAGTTTGTGCATATCAATTATTATCCTTTTCTAGTAATGAAATCTATTTGATAGATTTTGTCTAAAGTCTTTTAGTTTTGGGGGAAAAGTCATTGTAGGCCATTTGGGTGTTTTAAGTATTCCCATCTCGAATTCTGCAAAAGAAAGAAATCAGTATTTGTAAATTTCTGTTGCTTTTCTCTCTTTCAGAATTACCAGAACCTGGGTATCTCACCCACATTTGTTAATTTGTTTTTAAATTTTTATGTAGCAGATCAGACGTGATTTCTTATTTAACTTGGGAAGAAGCTGGTTTAGTGAAAATATAATTGAGATCTAAGTTTAGTTTGTCATTAATTAATTGTGTCCTTTAACAAGTCTGTTTTTCAGTTTTCTCATCTGTAAAATAATCTTGTACAGAATCACTGGTAATTTTCACTGACAGCCCTAAAACTAGTAGGAAAAAAAAAGCTAGAACTCATTCAAGCAGAATGGGTTGGTTCATCCTTAGTTTTGAATTTCTCCAAACAGGAACAGGGTAATAGTAGACATACGCTGAATGGTAGCTAGATGAGGCATGTGCTTTTTTCTCTGTAAACAAAAACATTTTGAATCATGCCTTCTATATTGTGATACCTTGATTCTCTCCTAGTATTCTGGAAAAATGGAACAGTATAGAAAGCCAAGCCAAACCAAACCAAACTCCCCCCACCCCTGACGAGCATTCTGGTATATGTGTTAGTTGAGGGTGGGGAGATATTTTAACCTGTTTGAAATTCTTTGCATATTAATCAGTACAGGTGATATACATCAATACTTAAACAGTAATGCTTTTCATTACCCCTTAAACAGTTTAGGCATACTCTTAGTTTAGGTCTACAGCCTTATTACATAACTACACAATTCTTTTGGTTTAAAAACACCTCATATTAAGAACAGTGTTACAGTTTGAACTTTGGAAATGAGTTATTTGGTTAGCTAGGGTAGTCAGGAATTGAATTTTGGTTCATTGTGATTGTGTAATTATTTCAGCAGTTTTTTCATGAACACATATTTTGTAGACTAAAAACAGTACTTAGCAAATAAGTAATCTTTAATCATTTTTTTTACAGATTGTGATAGAAAATAGATCATTCAAAGTCTTTAAATGTTCCACATTGAACTCTAAAATATTCATAAACTGACTTATTTCTATGTACATACTAGCATTTCCTCTGCATATTCGCTACCATTTATAAAAATTGTTAAAATCCTTGAGAATTTTTTAACCTGCGTTTTTCACCCTAGAAAATCAGATACCAGTTACATTTTTAAGCTTCATAAGTTATTGAAAAACTTACATACTCCTTTGATTTTAGTCCTGATGACAAAGAAAATTAACGTATAAGTTCTCTTTTGGTGGGTCAATAGTAGTTTATGAAAAATTATTAAGATATACATTTAAATATAGGTGTATGAATATTTTAAAATAACATTTGGCAAACTTCTAAACCAATACATTAAGAGAAACTCCCCACATAGAGCCATTATTTCCATGTCTTATGTGTGGCCAGGACTAATGAAAGATTGAAGGAGATAGTGTGATGAAGTAAGCATAGTAGAGACAAATGATTCTCAAAATTAAAGTACTTTTGATAACATGTACATAATTCTTAGTTTTGTGTGAGTCAGGACACTATTTCATAACTTGAATGTTAATTCAGATAACCTCATTTGAATAGCATCTCATTTTTCTCAATGTATTTGGGAAATGAGATGCTCATATTTTTCTTGTAACTAGTGTTTGAGTTAAAATTCTCCAGTCAACTGCAGTGCTTTACTCAGCATTTTTTGTGGAGTGCAGTCTTCTGTTTAACTGAAGCTTACAATCTTGAGTGTTCAAATTTATATTACAATAAAGAATACTATTTTAAGCATTGTGGATAAACTGCAAAAAGCATTATACATTTCCCTATCTTATTTAAAAAGACTCTGCATAGAATCCTTACAAGTGTCTTTACTCTGGATCTGTTTCTGTGAATATACCCTGCGTAGTGGTTGCCCTTGGAGAGTCTTGAGGTACACAGAACTGTTTGCTACATGGCCCCTTGGTTGGTTTTAAGTGCCCATCAGTTGATGAGTGGATAAAGAAAATGTGATATGTATACACAACTGAAAATTATTCAGCTGTAAAAAAGGGGGAATCCTGCCATTTGCCACAACACAGGTAGACCTTGAGGGCTTTATGCTAAGTGAAGTCAGTCAGGGCAAGACAGGAACTATGTGATCTCACTTATAGGGGAATCTCAAAGAAACCATACCCACGGATATAGAGAACAGGTGGGTGGGAGGTTAGCAAAAAGGTGAAGGTGACAAAAGGTACAGACTTCCAGTTTGAGGATAATTAAGTTCTGGGAATGAAGTATTACTAATAAAAGAGAACATTACCCAAAGCCCCAGAAATCTCTTCCTTCCCTTCTTTCAGTTACTACATACGCCTAGCTTTCAACAGCATTAGCTTTGCCTCTTTTTGAATTTGATACAGCATTGAACATTAAATTACAGCTATGTGCAACAAAGGGATGAATCTCACAAACATAACGTTGAGCAAAATAGATAGAAAAATGTACATATTATCCCATTCATTTCAAATTCACAATGAGGCAAAACTCAACAAATCTAGTCTGTGATGTGAATATACCACAGTTTATCCATTCTGCCTAAATAGGACACTTGCGTTGTTTTAACTCTTTGACTATTTCATATTCATGAATATGTATTTTGGTGAATATATGTACCTACTTGTGTCAGATATATACCTAGGAGTGGAGTTCCTGGGTGATATGGTGTCTAGATGTTTGGCTTCAGTGGATACAACAGTTTTCCAAAGGCATTGTACCAGGCTGCATAGTAGTGGCAGTGTACGGTTGACTCTGAACCATGGAGTAGGGTTAGGGGTGCTAACTCTCAACATGGCCTAAAATCTGCACATAACTTCACAGTGGGCTGTATCAGCAGTTCTGCATTCTCAGATTCTGATTAGTACTGTATTCAGTGAAAACAGCCTGCATTAAGTGGACCCATGCAGTTGAAACTCAGGTTTGCTCAAGGGTCAACTGTATAAGAATTCCAGTTTCTCTAATCCTCACTAACACTTGAAATTTTTCTGTCTTCACTTTAGCAATTCTGGTGTGTTTCAGAGGGTGTCACATGGCAATTTATATAATTTGTATTTCCCTGATCCCTGTTGAAGTTAAGCACCTTTCATAAGTCTTTTGGCTATTTGGAGAGTCTCTTTTGTGACATGCCACTTCAAATGGTTTATCATTTGGAATGTCTGATGTTTTGTTTGTGTAATTCTTTGTATATTCTATGTGGATCTTCGCTGGGTCTATGAGATATAAGTATCTTTCCCCATTTGGTGGCTTGATTTTTCATTCTCTTTATGTTTTGACAAATAGAAACTCATAATTGTGAAGTAGTCCATCATGAATTTACTTCTTGGTTCATGCTTATTGTGGCCTGCTCAAGAAATTGGTCTAGTACTCCAAGGTAATGAAAATATGCTTCTGTTTTCTTCTAAAAGATTTAGTTTTGTCTTTTACATTTATGTCAACAGTCCACCTGTACTTTATTTTTTGTTTATGCTGTGAAATATAGGCGTCAAGATTAAATATTTTCCTTAGGAAAATCAGTTTGACGTGTACTAAATAGTTTCAGTCGTGTCCAACTCTTTGCTACCCTCTGGACAGAAGCGCTTCAGGCCCCTCTGTCCATGGGATTCTCCAGGCAAGAATACTGGAGTGGGTTGCCATACCCTCCTCCAGGGGATCTTCCCTAGTAGCGTTTATTAAAAAAGACCATGCTTTCCTCACTACGTTTGGGTGTCGCATTTATCATAAGTCAGGTGACTGAGCGACTGAACAACAGCAAGGTGATGGCATCATTTGTGTGCTTCTGGACGCCCTCTGCTGTTCCATTAGTCTGTTTGTCTGTTCTTTAGCTAATATCATATTGGTCTAATAACTATATCTTTATAGTATGTCTTGGTGTTTGGAAATATAAGTTCTCCAGCTTTGTGTTCAAGACTGTCTTGGCGATTCTTGGGCTTTGCAAACTAGATTTTAGGATCCGCTTGTCAATTTCCATTTAAAAAATCTGCTGGAATTTTTTAAGATTGCATTTAATCTATAAATCATCTGCCATCTTGACAAGACTTAAATGCAATCCATGAGTAAATAATCTCCATCCCTTCATGTATTTGTAACTATTCTGAACTTTTTCTCAAAGATGTTTCATAGTTTTGAATATATAGAGTTTATCTTTTTAGATGTGTTCTTCCATATTTAATATCTCTGTATTATAATTGTAAAACTTTTTTCTTTTTTGGTGATATATAGATTATAATAAAAGATTGACTTTTTAAAATATTGTTCTTGTAATTAGCAATTTTACCAGATGTGCTTATTCATTCTAATAGATTTTCTGCAGTTTTGTGTGTGTGTGTTTAGCATTCTGAAAACATTGTCATGTCTTCTACCTAGTTCATTTCTTCCCTTTTTAAACTTTATGGCTTTTCTTTTTAGTCTTACTGCACTGCCTAGGACCACAGTATTGTAGTAAAGCATTAACAGTTTTACCACCAAGTATGACGTTTGCAGTAGGTTTTTCTTAGTCTTTTTTGCTAATAGGTTGCTGAGAATTTTTATTGTAAGTGGATGCTGAATGAGTTTGGGCAAACTCGGGGAAATAGTGAAGGATAGGGAAGCTGGCGAGCTCCAATTCATGGGGTCGCAGAGACTCAGACCCGACTTAGCAACTGAACAACAACAAATGTTAGCAAATACTTTTTCTATCAAGATGAATATATGATTTCTCTCCTGGTTTTTCTTTATGTGGTTAATCACATTGATTGACTTTTTGATGCCAACCCACCTTGGAATAAATAAACTGGGTTGTGCTGTATTATCTTTTTTACGTATCTTTATATTAAGTGAGGTGATGTTTTATTTGGGATTTTTGCACATTCGTGAAAGTGGTTGGTCTGTGATTGTTCTTTCTTATAGTGTCCTTGTCTAGATTTGTCATTAAGATTACCTGACTTTACAAGTTGGGAAATGTTCTTTTATTCTGTTTTGTAGAAGAATTTGTGTATAGTTAATATTCTTTCTTTCTTAAACTTTTGGAAGAATTCACCAGGGAAGAAATCTGAACCACAGATTGTCTTTGTGGGAAGTCTTTTAGTAATAGACTCAATTTGTTTTAATAGATAACGAACAATTCAGACTTCCTGTTTATTCTTTCATTAGTTTCAGTGAGTTTTTCAAGGAATACACCCATTCATGTATGTTACCAAATGTAAAGCTTCTCTCAGTATCCTCTGAATATCTTTTTATCATTTAAAAATCTGGTCATTTCCCATTTTTCTCTCCTGATTTTGGTAATTTCTGTTTTTCTCATTTTTTTTCTTGCTGGGAGTATATAAATTTTATTAGTATCTTCAGAGAACCAGCCTTTAGCTTTGTTAATTTCCTCTGTATATTTCTTAATCTGTTACTTTCTCGTATCATATTTAGTAGTTCCTTCCTTCCACTTTTTTTTTTTTAAAGTTCCTGTTCTTTTTTTAATTTCTTGAGATGGAAGTTTAGATCATTGTTTTTCAGCCTTTCTTCTTTCTAGTCTTTGCATTTTCAGACCACAGATTGCCTTATTTGACCTTGCTTTGGGATAGCAAACAAGAGGCTTCCCTGGTGGCTCAGACAGTAAAGAATCTGCCAACAATGCCGGAGGCCCAGGGTTTGATTTCTGGGTTGGGAAGATCCCCTGGAGAAGGGAATGGCAATCCACTCCAGTAGTCTTGCCTGGAGAATTCCACAGAGGACCCAGGTAGGCTACAGTCCATGGGATCGCAGAGTCAGACACAGATTTAAAATTTGTATCTTCATTATTAGTTTAAAATGTTTTCTGCTTTCTGTTGGGATTTCTTCTTTGACTCATTGTTTATTTTAAAAGATACTGTTTAACTTTCAGACAGTTAAAGATTTTCTATTTTTTAGTTATTGAGTTCTAACTTAATTCCACTGTACAGAGTATTCGAAAAGATTTTAAAGTTTTACATTTTTATCTATGCTTGCTTTACAATGCAACATTTGGTCAATTTTAGTAACTCTTTCATATGCATTTGAAAAGAATGTAAACAGTCCTCTGTATTCGCCAGTTCCACATCCATCAGTATGGAGGGCCAACTCTAAGGAACTTGAGCATCTGTGGATTTTGGTTTCTTTGGGATTCCTGGAACCAATTCCCTGCACATATCAAGGGAGGACTGTATTCTGTTATTGCTGATTTCATGTTTTATAGATGCCATTGTGTTCCTATTTTCTCTATCCTTCCTAGTTTTCTGTATGCTTAGCCTGATGTGAAGAGAGATGTGTTAAGATGTGTCAGATCTGTCTGAGTGTAGATTTGTCTATTCCTCTGTTTAGTTCTGTCATTTATTTGCTAAAATATTTTGTTGTTCAGTTACCAGGTGGGTACAGATTGAGAATTGTGATCTCTTCGTAGTGATTTCATTCCTCTGTTATCATGAAACGTCCTTGTTTATCTCTAATAGTGTTCCTACCTTAAAGTTGAGTTTTTTCTGATATTAACATAGTTAAAATAGCTTCTTTTTAGTTAATGTTTATATGATACAGTTTTTATTCTTAACTTTCAGTATTTCTGAGTCCTTAAAAGTGTCTCTTAGTAGGCAGGATAGAATTGACGTTTACATTTCATCTAGTTTTTTATTTAGAACATTTAGCCCATTTATATTTAAAGTTATTACATTTGGGTTTATGACTACCATTTTACTATTTATGTTCACTGTTTCTTTTTCTTATGTATCGTTTTTTGTTATTTCATTTATTCCATATAGTTTTGTCTGTATTAACTTGTTGGTTGTATATTCTTTTTCATTTTCTGTACAGTTTACCCTTGAATAGTATGAGGCTTAGGGATGCTTACCTTCCACAAGTCAGAATCCATGATTAACAGTCATGTGTATGCAGTCAGCCCTTCAGACTGTGACTGCATTTACAGATTCAACCAACCATCATCATATACTACTGTAGTATAAATGGGAAATAAATGTTCCATGTATAAGTGGACTTATGCATTTCAAACTTGTGGTGTTCAAGGGTCAACTCTTTGTTTTTGATTTCTATCCTTTTGACCCTTGATTTATTATAGTAAATCCAAATTTAACTTTTACTGCTTTTCCAGTAATGTTAGAACCATTTATCCCCCCTCACCCCAAAATACTTTTGTCAAATAAAGTAATTATGTCCAACTAGTAAAGAATAGTAGCAAAAGATATTTTGAAAACAAGATTGAAGGTAAACTAAAGAACCATTCTCACTTCTTAAAAAAAAAAAGTCATCCTTATGAATAACCTCTATGAGGGGGTTTTAAACATCGAATTGCTTTAGATTCACAGATACAGAAAGCAAACTAGTGGTTACCAGTTGGTGGAGGACTGGGGGAGGCGTAGTGTAAGGGTAGGAGATTAAGAGGTACATGCTTTTTAAAAATTTTTTAATATATTTTATACTAGGTATAAAATAAGCTATAGAGATATATTTTACAGCATGAGGAATATAGCAAGTATTTTCTAGTAATTATCAGTGAATGTAACCTTTAAAAACTGTAAAAAAAAATAAAAAGCATTGAAATTAAAAAGTGTAATAGCTTCAGTAGTAGAACTATCTAGTTTACTGGATAGCTTGTCATTGTTATTGTTTAGTTGCAAAGTCGTGTCCCACTCTTTTTGTGACCCTGTGGGCTGTAGCCTTCCAGGTACCTCTCTCCATAGAATTTCCCAGGCAGGGATACTGGAGTGAGGTGCCATTGCCTTCTCCAGGGGCTCTTCCCAATTCAGGGATCGAACCCTCATCTCCTGTGTTGATAGATTCTTTACCACTGAGCCACCTGGGAAGCCTAGATAGCTTACTTATGTTAAAATACATTACTTGAATATTTTAATTTGTCTTTGGACAAAGAAGAATTGAATTCCAAAGAGATATTTGATACAGGTGTCCAGTGAAAGTATTCTTTATTAAGCTGATTTCAATTGGAAATTATTTCATATAAGAAATCAAATAAATTAATTTAAGATGGGAATTTTTTTTTGTTTGAATACTTTCTAATTTTAAACAAGTTGTAAAAAATTGTTTTGTCCTACGCATACTAATGAAACTAACAAATACTAAACCCAAAGAAAGAATATTAAAAGCAACAAGGGAGAAGCTATAAGTAACATACAAAGGAAACTCCACATGCTTAACAGCTCTTTCAGCAGAAACTCTGCAGGTCAGAAGGGAATGGCAGGATATATTTAAAAGGGAAAAACCTACAACCAAGATTACTGTACCCAGCAAGGATCTCATTCAAAATTGATGGAGAAATAAGTTTCTCAGACAAGCAAAATTTAAGAGAATTCAATACCACCAAACCAGCTTTACAACAAATGTTGAAGGGATGTATATAGTCAAGAAATACAACAGAAGAAAAAAGATCTACAAAATCAACCCCAGGCAATTAAGAAAATTGCAATCGGAACATACGTATCAATAATTGCTTTAAATGTAAATAGATTAAGTGCTCCCACCAAAAGAAACAGATTGGCTGAATGGGTACAAAAACAAGACCTCTATATATGCTGTCTACACAAAACCCAATTCAGACCTAAAGACACATATAGACTGAAAGTGAGAGGATGAAAAAATATATTCCATGCAAATGAGAAGCAAAAAAGAATTTTTTTTACTTTCAAATTAAAGTTTTTTTTTTTTTTTTTACTGGAGTATCAGTCCTCATATCAGACAAGATAGACCTTAAACTAAAGGTTACAAGAGATAAGGAAGGACACTACATATTGACCAGGGGATCAGTCCAAGAGGAAGATATAACAATTATAAATATCTATGCACCCAACATAGGAGCACCTCAATACATAAAACGAACACTAACAGACATAAAAGAATAAATTGACAGTAACACAATAATATTAGGAGACTTTGATACCACACTCACACCAATGGACAAATCATCAAAACAAAATTAATAAGGAAACACAAGTCTTAAATGATAACATTAGAAGAGATGGATCTCATTGATATCTTTAGGACATTCCATCCAAATGCAAAAGAATACACCTTCTTCTCATGTGCATATGGAACATTCTCCAGAATAGACGACATCTTGGGTCACAAATGAAACCTCAGTAAATTTAAGAACATTAAAATCATATCAAGCATCTTCTCCACCCACAATGCTATGAGACTAGATATCAATTACAAGAAAGAAACTAAAAAACACAGACACATGGAGATTAAACAATACGTTTCTAAATAACCAGCAGATTTCTGAAGAAATCAAAAGGGAAGTCAAAAAGTGTCTAGAAACAAATGACAATGAAAACATGACAACTCAAAACCTATGGAATGCAGCAAAAGCAGTCCTAAGAGGGAAATTTATAGCAATGCAATCCTACCTCAAGGAACAAGAAAAATGTCAAGTAGACAACCTAACTTTACACCTAAAGCAACTGGAAAAAGAACAAAAAAACCTCAAAATCAGTAGAAGGAAACAAATATCCAAGCAGAAATAAAAAGAAATGAAAGAAATGATAGTAAAGATTAATAAAACTAAAAGCTTGTTCTTTCAGATGAGAAAGAAAATTGACAAACCGTTAGCCAGACTCGTTAAGAAAAAGAGAAGAATCAAATCAACAAAATTAGAAATGAAAAAGGAGAGGTTACAAGAGACAGTGCAGACATACAAAGGATTATAAGAGACTATTATGAACGACTATATGGCAGTAAAATGGATAACCTGGAAGAAATGGACAGATGCTTAGAAAAGTTCAATCTTCCAAGACTAAACCGGGAAGAAATAGAAATTATGAACAACTCAATTACAAGCACTGAAATTAAAGCTGTGATCAAAAATCTCCCCCAAAACAAAAGCCCAGAATATACAAGCAGCTTATACAACTCAATACCAGAAAAACAACCCAATCAAAAAGTGGGAAAAAGACCTAAACAGATATTTCTCTAAAGAAGACATACAGATGGCTAACAAACACATGAAAAGGTGCCCAACATCGCTTGTTATTAGAGAAATGCAAGTCAAAATCACGATGAGGTATTACCTCATGCCGCTCAGAATGGTCATCGTCAAAAAGTCTACAAACAGTAAATGCTTGTGAGGGTGTGGAGAAAATTGCAGTGTTGGTGGGAATGTAAATTGATACAGCCACTGTGGAAGATGATCTGGAGATTCCTTAAAAAACTAGGAATAAAACCACCATATGACCCAGCAATCCCACTCCTAGGCCTATACTCTGAGGAAACCAAAATTGAAAAAGACACATTTATCCCATTGTTCATTGCAGCACTGTTTGCAATAGCTAGAACATGGAAGCTGCCTAGATGTCCATCGACAGATGAATGGATAAAGAAGTTGTGGTACATATACACAATGGAATATTACTCAGCCATAAAATGAATGCATTTGAGTCTATTCTGATGAGGTGGATGAACCTAGAACCTATTATACAGAGTGAAGTGAGTCAGAAAGAGATAAATATTGTATTCTAATGCATATACACAGAATCTAGAAAAATGGTACTGAAGAATTTATTTACAGGGCTGCAGTGGAGAAACAGACATAGAGAATAGACTTATGGACATGGGGAGGGGGAGGAGAGGGTGAGAGGTATGGAAAGAGTAACATGGAAACTTACATTGCCATATGTGAAATAGATAGCCAACAGGAATTTGCTGTATGTCTCTGGAAGCTCAGACAGGGGCTCTGTATCAACCTAGAGGGGTGGGATGGGGAGGGAGATGGGAGGGAGGTTCTAAAGGGAGGGGTATATATATACCTATGGCTGATTCATGTTAAGGTTTGACAGAAAACAACAAAATTCTGTAAAACAATTATCCTTCAATAACAAAATAGACTTTAAAAATGTTTAAAAAATTGTCCTTTTGTTTAAAGATAGTGCTTCAGTTTATTTTTCATGTTGTGCGATCTGCTGTCATCAGTCTGCTTATGTAGCAATACAAGATGTTAATATGGTATCTTAGTCTTAGGTGTTTAGATAAACAATTCTGTTTTACAGGCAGTTGTGATAGTACACATGGGGTAAATATTTTAAAATATACCCCTCTCTCTCTGTCTCTCATTTTTTTTTACACTAAGCAAAATTTAAAAAGAAAAGAAAAAGGTAAACTGTCAGAAGAGACTTGAGTTTCAGGGTATATATTCCAGAGAAGAGGGTTGGAACTTTCTTCTGTATTTCAATAAAACTTTATAGAAACAGGCAACTGGTTGGTTTTTCCATGTGGGCGATAGTCTTAGGCTCCTGGTAAATGGGTATGTGAAAGGTTTTTTCCTACTTATAAAAGAGATTTAAATTTTAGTAAAGTTAAATGGGGAAAACACATGATTGTTGGGAATTCTTAACTGACATAAATAAGACTTTAAAAGGTAAAAGGCGAATTGCTGATTCAGAAAGATTTGGGAGGGGTTTCTGGTGTAAAATAAAGAAATAGGCTTTCCAATGAACAGATACCTGGATATGGTGCTCATTATCATCCATAGTCACTATTTTACATTTGGAGTGGATTGTATCATCTCTCTTGGCAGCCATCTCCTTGTTGATTATTGATAATAGATACAGCAGTGGCCGAGGATAGTTACCCCACCCCTTGGTAAAGACTACTTGCAATAATAATATATTATAAGGAATTCTGTAAATTTGGTGTGGTTGTAGTGGAAAGAATTCTCTTACAATTTGGATACTTATGTGACTTTTTAAAATATCACTCATAAATGATTATGGCTTTTCTGAACCCGTTTTGGTTTTGAAATGTAATGATTCTATATGCTCTTATGTATTTTGTTTATCTTCTGGTATAATTCCATATAAAGCAATATAAAAATATAGATAAGAAAATCTGATTTTGTGAAATTAATTTTTTCTGATGCATGTTTGACAAATAGGTTAAGATTATACAAGCTTGAGTTAAAGAGATAGAAATATATTTCTTTCCTACTTGATTCTTATCTGTGTATGTGAATACATCTTTGTATGTTACTAACACAGGGCCTTTAAATATTAAAGATGAATTTCTACATTTAAATAGTTTCTTTTCTAGTAAAGAGTGAGATATTTCATGAAGTCATTTTGTGGGGACCAGCAACAAGATTCTTTTTTTTTATTGAGTATAGTTGATTTATAATACCCTGTTAGTTTCAAGTATACAGCACAGTGATCCTGATATATGGATGTAGATATTCCTTTTCAGATTCTTTTCCCTTATAGATTATTGCAAAATATTGAATACAGTTTCCTGTGCTGTACAGTAGGTCCTTGTTGATAATCTGTTTTATATATAGTAGTATGTATGTATTCATCCCGAACTCTTTTAATTTATCACTTCCCCATCTTTCCCCTTTAGTAACTTAAGTTAGTTTTCTCTGTCTGTGAGTCTCTTTCTGTTTTGCAAATAAGTTCATTTGTATCATTCTTTTAAAAATTTCACAATAAATGGTATCATATGATACTTGTTTTTCTGTCTGACTTATTTCCCTGAGTATGATCTCTAGATCCATCCATCTTACTGCGGATAGCATTATTTCACTCTTTTCTGTGGCTGAGTAATATTCTCTTGTATATATGTACCACATTTTCTTTATCCATTCATCTGTTGATGGACATTTACTTGCTTCCACATATTGGCTATTGTAAATAGTGCTGCTATGAACATTAGGATGCATGTATCTTTTCAAATTATGTTTTCTGAGGATATATGCTCAGGAGTGGGATTGGTGGATCATCTAGTAACTGTTTTTATTTTTTTTTTCAGGAAAAGCTACTTTGCTTTTGACTTTGTTGTCACCTTTTTTGCCTTTAATTATTTGTTGTTACTGTTACATTAGAAACTTGTTTACTGCGGAAGGAATTAATTTAAATGGGTGTAGTGAAGATTTTTTTTTAATGTAGTTTTGGTAAACATCTTTCTTGATATGTTTCCAAAGGGAAAAAGGTAGTTCCTGCTTTCTTAAATTTGATGGTTTTAGTCACAATCTTTTTTTTTTTTTTATTTCTGAAATAACAAAAGTCTTATTTGGACACTGAAGATAGGAAAGAGAATCTTTTAAGTCAGAGACATTTCAAAAAACAGCATTTAATTAAAAGACCCTTTTATGTAATTTTTTTTTTACTTTTTAATTCTTATGTAAAAGCTGTTACTTAGACTTAATTTGGTATTTTTAGACCTTCATCAAATTGTCATTTCATTATTTTAAAATCAGTATTCTTTGGGAAATAGATGACTAATATTAATGTCATCATTCTCAGGAAATAGCTTAGCATCTGTGTGATACTTTTTAGATGTACTGAAATTCTTTTTATGGGTTTGGTTTTTATAACATGTTTTAGTTACTGAATTATGGAGGAAAAGATTCTCACTATTCTGGCATAATGGAGCTAGCTGCATAATTCTAGAGAAGTACATGCTGAATGGGAAGACTTGGCTAGCTAGAAGTAAAAGCATGGACCCTAAAGAACTAATTTGCCTTCTGAAGTTTTGATTTGTGTTGACAGGAGGAGATCAGGCTATAAATGATGAAGGAATGCTGGGAAACAGTAATTTCTTCATTATCAATCTTGCTATAATAGAAATTATTTGAAATGCTTTCTCAGCCTTAAAATATCTTCATGCTTGAAAATAACAGAAAATGTGTCTAATGATATGCTAGGATATTTACACTTTGCTTTTGTTTCAGTGTTTGGTCACATATTGACTTACAAGTAATTTGATGCTCCGAGATTCACCATTTTAGACTTTTGTTGTGTGCATAGTGTCTTCTGTAGGAGATAATATACTATAACAGCATGATAGAAAGATTCATACTCTATTAACGATTGATCTGTACAGGGCTCTTGATGCTACAAAAATATATATGTTACTCTCCATGACTTTTCCTCTCTATTACATTTACAAAGAACATTTGTTAGGTAATTTTATGTTATTCCTGGAGGACAGTAGTGGCTGGAATCTTAACCAGGCTTTTACAGGTGGAAATTGAGTTCTGCCTCTTTTTGGTGAAATGAGCACTCTATTATCTTTAAATACCATTTTCAGTTCATTTCACCTGTGAGGTTACTATCTTAAATGCCATACTTTTTGAAACTGAGATAGATTACTGCTTCTCGAATGTGATTGCCGAGTTAGATTTTTCCATTCTGTTCTATTAAAGTTTAGAGAGAAACATTCAGATGTTTCCTTCTTTTTAGGTCAGAGATGGAGGTGGAGACTATATGGCTTTTCTTTATTCATTTTAGGAACACTTAGCATTTCTTTCTCTTATGAAATAAGAACATTAAACTTTTTTGTTATTGTTAAAAGTTTGCTGAAGATTGACAGCACTTTTCTAGTGTATTGTCAGTGAAAAGGGGAGAGGAAGCAAAAGTGGATTTCAAGTCTCTGCTTTAATTTGATTTTGGTTTACTTTGTTTTTATTTCTATTCATACTCATTCATTGCACGTAGTCTTTATCTAACTTGTCTATTAGATACAAGAGACAAACTTCAATCAATTACTTCATAGTTACTCTTTTTTTGTCTGTGTCTTTTACATAAAGGCTCCTCTGTGGAGCTCTAGTTGCTGTAAATAGTACTATAGTTGAACATTAATCTGTCTCAGCCATTTTTGGTTATAGTTTTTTGTCTGAACCAAAAAATACTGAAAATTGACTGACTAGTTTCTCAAGGATGTGTACTACCATTCTAGTTGCCTTGTTATTTCATTCCATACAAAGAATACCATGGGCTAGTGGCTTTCAAAGTGTGCTCCTGGACTCAGACTCTTCAGAGGTCTGAAACATCAGTAATATTTTCTTAACATGTCCAGGATATTATATGCTTTTTAGTTCCCACTTTTTTTTAAACTAAATAGGACTTTTATAATTTTTTTTATTTTTTATTTTGTTTAATAGTTTTGCCATACAATGACATGATGTCGCCATGGGTTTACATATGCTCCCCCTCCAGAACCCCCCTCCCTCCTCCCTCCCCCCCCAGGAAATCTCGGTGCACCAGCCCTGAGCATCAATCCTGGGCTGGCGATTGATTACACATACGATAATTAACATGTTTCAATGCCATTTTCCCATATCATCCCACCCTTTCCCTCATCCACAGAGTCCACGAGTCTGTTCTATACATCTGCGTTCCGTTTGCTGTCTCGCATGCTGGGTTCTCGTTACCGTCTTTCTAAATTCCATATAAATGCGTTAGTATACTGTATTGTTGTTTTTGCTTCTGGCTTACTTCACTCTGAATAATGGGCTCCAGTTCCTTCACCTGAGTGGAACTGATTCAAATGAATTTTTTTTTTAATGCTGAGTAATATTCCATTGTGTATATGTACCACAGCTTTCTTATCCATTCGTCAGTTGATGGGCATCTAGGTTGCTTCCATGTCCTGGCTGTTGTAAACAATGCAGCGATGAACATTGGGGTACACGTGGCTCTTTGAATTCTGGTTTCCTTGGTGTATATGCCCAGCAGTGGGATTGCTGGGTCATATAGCAGGTTTATTTGCAGTTTTTTTTCCCTTTTATTGTTTTTGCCATACAATGCCATGATATCACCATGGGTCTGCACATGCTCCCCCTCCCTCCTCCCTCCCTCCTCCCTCCCCCCTCCCTCCCCCCGGGAAATCTCGATGCACCAGCCCCGAGCATCAATCCTGGGCTGGCAATTGATTAGACATATGATAATTAACATATTTCAATGCCATTCTCCCATATCATCGCACCCTTACCCTCATCCACAGAGTCCACTAGTCTATTCTATACATCTGCATTCCTTTTGTTGTCTCGCATGCTGGGTTCTCATTACCGTCTTTCTAAATTACATATATATGTGTTAATATACTGTATTGTTGTTTTTTGCTTCTGGCTTACTTCACTCTGGATAATGGGCTCCAGTTTCGTCCATCTGAGTAGAACTGCTTCAAATGAATTTTTTTTTAATGCTGAGTAATATTCCATTGTGTATATGTACCACAGCTTTCTTATCCATTCGTCAGTTGATGGGCATCTAGGTTGCTTCCATGTCCTGGCTATTGTAAACAATGCAGCGATGAACATTGGGGTACACGTGGCTCTTTCAATTCTGGTTTCCTCGGTGTATATGCCCAGCAGTGGGATTGCTGGGTCATATGGCAGGACTATTTGCAGCTTTTTAAGGAATCTCCACACTGTTTTCCATAGTGGCTGTACTAGTTTGCATTCCCACCAACAGTGTAAGAGGGTTCTCTTTTCTCCACATCCTTTCCAGCATTTATTGCTTGTAGATTTTTGGATGGCAGCCATTCTGACTGGTGTAAAGTGATACCTCACTGTGGTTTTGATTTGCATTTCTCTGATAATGAGTGATGTTGAGCATCTTTTCATGTGTTTGTTAGCCACTTTTATGTCTTCTTTGGAGAAATGTCTGTTAATTTCTTTGGCCCACTTTTTGATTGGGTCGTTTATTTTTCTCGAATGGAGCTGCAGGAGTTGCTTGTATATTTTTGAGATTAATTGTTTGTCCGTTGCTTCATTGGCTATTATTTTCTCCCATTCTGAAGGCTGTCTTTTCACCTTGCTTATAGTTTCCTTTGTTGTGCAGAAGCTTTTCATTTTAATTAGGTCCCATTTGTTTATTCGTGCTTTTATTTCTAATATTCTGGGAGGTGGGTCATGGAGTATCCTGGTTTGGTTTATGTCAGACAGTGTTTTGCCTATGTTTTCCTCTAGGAGTTTTATAGTTTCTGGTCTCATGCTTAGATCTTTGATCCATTTTGAGTTTATCCTTGTGTATGGTGTTAGAAAGTGTTCTAGTTTCATTGTTTTACAATGGTTGTCCAGTTTTCCCAGCACCACTTGTTAAAGAGGTTGTCTTTTCTCCATTGTATATTCTTGCCTCCTTTGTCAAAGATAAGGTGTCCATAGATGCGTGGATTTATCTCTGGGCTTTCTCTTCTGTTCTATTGATCTATATTTCTGTCTTTGTGCCAGTACCATACTGTCTTAATGACTGTGGATTTGTAGTATAGCCTAAAGTCAGGTAGGTTGATTCCTCCAGTTCCATTCTTCTTTCTCAAGATTGCTTTGGCTATACGAGGTTTTTTGTATTTCCATACAAATTGTGAAATTATTTGTTCTAATTCTCTGAAAAAGACCTCTGGTAGCTTGATAGGAATTGCATTGGATCTATAGATTGCTTTGGGTAGTATACTCACTTTCACTATATTGATTCTTCCAGTCCACGAACACGGCATATTTCTCCATCTATTTGTGTCCTCTTTGATTTCTTTCATCAGTGTTTTATAGTTTTCTATATACAAGTCTTTTGTTTCTTTAGGTAGAAATACTCCTAAGTATTTTATTCTTTTTGTTTCGATGGTGAATGGAATTGTTTCCTTAATTTCTCTTTCTGTTTTCTCATTGTTGGTGTATAGGAATGCCAGGGATTTCTGTGTGTTAATTTTGTATCCTGAAACTTTACTATATTCACTGATTAGCTCTAGTAATTTTCTGGTAGAGTCTTTAGGGTTTTCTATGTAGAGGATCATGTCATCTGCAAACAGAGAGAGTTTTACTTCTTCTTTTCCAATCTGGGTTCCTTTTATTTCTTTTTGTGCTCTGATTGCTGTGGCCAAGACTTCCAAAACTATGTTGAAAAGTAGTGGTGAGAGTGGGCACCCTTGTCTTGTTCCTGACTTCAGAGGGAATGGTTTCAGTTTTTCACCATTGAGGATAATGTTTGCTATGGGTTTGTCATATATAGCTTTTATTATGTTGAAGTATGTTTCTTCTATTCCTGCTTTTTGGATGGTTTTTATCATAAATGGATATTGAATTTTGTCAAAGGCTTTCTCTGCGTCTATTGAGATAATCATGTGATTTTTATTTTTCAATTTGTTAATGTGGTGTATTACATTGATTGATTTGCGAATATTGAAGAATCCTTGCATCCCTGGGATAAAGCCTACTTGATCATGATGTATGATGTTTTTAATGTGTTGTTGGATTCTATTTGCTAGAATTTTGTCAAGGATTTTTGCATCTATGTTCATCAGTGATATCGGCCTGTAGTCTTCTTTCTTTGTGGCATCTTTGTCAGGTTTCAGTATTAGGGTGATGATGGCCTCATAGAATGAGTTTGGAAGTTTACTTTCGTCTGCAATTTTCTGGAAGAGTAGGATAGGAGTCAGCTCTTCTCTAAATTTTTGGTAGAATTCAGCTGTGAAGCCCTCTGGTCCTGGGCTTTTGTTTGCTGGAAGATTTCTGATTACGGTTTCAATCCATGCTTGTGATGGGTCTATTAATATTATCTATCTCTTCCTGGTTTAGTCTTGGAAAGTTGTACTTTTCTAGAAATTTGTCCATTTCATCCAGGTTGTTCAGTTTATTTGCATATAGTTGCTGATAATAGTCTCTTATGATCCTTTGTATTTCTGTGTTTTCTGTTGTGATCTCTCCGTTTTCATTTCTAATTCTGTTGATTTGGTTCTTCTCCCTTTGTTTCTTGATGAGTCTGGCTAATGGTTTGTCAGTTTTATTTATCTTCTCAAAGAACCAGCTTTTGGCTTTGTTAATTTTTGCTATGGTCTCTTGTTTCCTTTGCATTTATTTCTGCCCTGATCTTTAAGATTTCTTTCCTTCTGCTAGACCTGGGCTTCTGCATCTCTTCCTTTTCTAGTTGCTTTAGGTGTAAAGTAAGGTCATTTATTTGATTTTTTTCTTGTTTCCTGAGGTGAGCTTGTATTGCTATGAACTTTCCCCTTAGCACTGCTTTTACAGTGTCCCATAGGTTTTGGGTTGTTGTGTTTTCATTTTCATTCATTTCTATGCATAACTGAATTTCTTTTTTGATTTCTTCTGTGATTTGTTGGCTATTCAGCAGTGTGTTGTTGAACCTCCATATGTTGGAAGTTTCAAATGGTTTTCTCCTGTAATTGATACCTAATCTCACTGCATTGTGGTCAGAAAAGATGCTTGGAATGATTTCAATATTTTTGAATTTACCAAGGCTAGATTTATGGCCCAGGACGTAATCTATCCTGGAGAAGGTCCCGTGTGCACTTGAGAAAAAGGTGAAATTTCTTGTTTTGGGGTGGAGTGACCTATAGATATCAATTAGGTCTAGTTGGTCTATTGTATCATTTAAAGTTTGAATTTCCTTGTTACTTTTCTGTTAAGTTGTTACTTTTCTATCCATTGGTGTGAGTGGTGTATTAAAGTCTCCCACTATTATTGTGGTGTTGTTAACTTCCCCTTTCATACTTGTTAGCATTTGTCTTACATATTGTGGTGCTCCTATGTTGGGTGCATAAATATTTATGATTGATATTTCTTTTTCTTGGATTGATCCTTTGATCATTATGTAGTGTCCATCTTTATCTCTTTTCACTCCCTTTATTTTAAAGTCCACTTTATCTGATATGAGTATTGCCACTCCTGCTTTCTTTTGGTCTTTATTTGCATGGAATATCTTTTTCCAGCCTTTAACTTTCAGTCTATATGTGTCCCTAGGTTTTTAGGTGGGTCTCTTGTAGACAACATATATAGGGGTCTTGTTTCTGTATCCAGTCGGCCAATCTTTGTCTTTTGGTTGGGGCATTCAGCCCGTTTACATTTAAGGTAATTATTGACAAGTATGATCCCATTGCCATTTATTTTATTGTTTTGAGTTCGAGATTATATACCCCATCCATGTTTCCTATCTAGGAAAGTTCCTTTAGCATTCGTTGGAGCGCTGGTTTGGTGTTGCTGAATTCTCTCAGCTTCTTGTCTGAAAAGCTTTTGATTTCTCCTTAAAATTTGAATGAGATCCTTTTTGGGTACAGTAATCCAGGTTGTAGCTTGTTTTCTTCCATGACTTTAAGTATGTTCTGCCATTCCCTTCTGGCCTGAAGCGTTTCTATTGAGAGATCAGCTGTTATCCTTATGGGATTCCCCTTGTGAGTTATTTTTTGTTTTTCCCTTGCTGCTTTTAGTATTTGCTCTTTGAATTTGATATTTGTTAATTTGATTAATATGTGTCTTGGGGTGTTCTGCTTGGGTTCATCCTATTTGGGACTCTCTGGGTTTCTTGGACCTGAGTGGTTATTTGCTTTCCCAATTTAGGGAAATTTTCAACAGTTATCTCTTCAAGAATTTTCTGATGGTCTTTCTTTTTGTCTTCTTCTTCTGGGACTCCTATGATTCGAATATTGGTGCGTTTAACAGTGTCCCAGAGGTCTCTGAGATTGTCCTCATTTCTTTTAATTCTTTTTTCATTTTTCCTTTCTGTTTCGTTTATTTCTCCCATTCTGTCTTCTACCTCACTTATCCTGTCTTCTATCTCTGTTATTCTACTGTTGGTTCCCTCCAGGGTGTTTTTGATCTCATTTATTGCATTATTCATTGTATTTTGTCTCTTTTTCATTTCTTCTAAGTCCTTGTTAAAGCTTACCTGCATCTTCTCAATCCTTGCCTGCAGGTTATTGAACTGTAACTCCAATTTATTTTCCAGGTTTTTGATCATTTTCACTATCATTATTCGGAATTCTTTATCAGGTAGACATCCTATCTCTTCATCTTTTGTTTGGTCTGGAGGACATTTATCCTGTTCCTTTACCTGCTGGGTATTTCTCTGCCTTTTCATTTTGTTTATCTTGCTGTGTTGTCCCTTTATTGTGGGGGTTCCTCACTATGGGTGGGGTTGGATGTGTGGTTTGTCAGAGTTTCCTGGTTGGGCTCCAAAGCGGTTCCCTCTGCTTGTTTTAGCGTCTTCTGTTTGCTGGTCTCTTCAGTGTCTATTCAGCGCTCTGGGGTTTGTCCTGCTCCTGGCGCATGTGTGTTCCCCGCCCCCTCTACTAAGGCTCTAGGTGCTCGCTTGGTGTGGTTGGGAGTTGCGGCTTCTCCCCTCCCCCGGCCCAGCTGTTGGATTTTCTCAGCGTGCAGCTGGGCTCGTCTTCTCAGGTGTGTGTAGTGCCGATCTCTGGCGGCGACTGTCCAGAATCCCCAGAAGTCTTGGCTAGCACCCAATTCTGCTCGCGGTTTGGGAGCAGAAGCCTCGCTGGGGCTTCTCTCCGGCGGGGGCTGGGCCGGTCCGCAGCCTGCAGCTGCCCAACTCTGCCTGGCCTTCTCGTGCAGCGGACCGAGTCCTCTCTGTCCTCTGTTCTGTGCGCGAGCCTGGCGGGGGGGTGTTCCTCGGGAAGGCTACGCGGGAGCCTGGTGGGGGGGTCTTCCTCGAGAAGGCTACCCAGCAGTCCATCTCCGGCTAGCACCCTCGGTTAGGACCCTTGTCTGCCCCAGGCGTTCAGACCCAGTCCTCTCCCTAAGCACGCTGGCTCGTGGGGGATGGGGCGCCCGGGCCGCTCCTCTGCTGGGAGTTGCAGTTAGAGACGTACTCTGGGGGGCTTAATTATTTATCCGCTTCTACTCCCGGCTATTTTGCCCTCTGAGATTCGCCTCATATCTGCCAGGGAGAATGTTTCCTGGTGTTCGGAAACCTTTCTCTCTTTCGAGACTCCCCTTCCGAGATGGATATCTGTCCCTAACTCTTTGCCTCTCTTTTTACTTTTTTTTTTTGGTCCTACCTTCTTTCGTCGGCAATGGGCTGCCTTTCCAGATGCCTGATGTCCTCTGCCAGCATTCAGATGTTGTTTTATGGAGTTTGCTCGCTTTTTAAATGTTCTTTTGGTGTATTTGTTGGGGAGAGTGTGGACTCCCCGTCCTATTCCTCCGCCATCTTAGTTCTTCTCCAGTTCCCACTTTTAAACAAGTGTCAGTGGAGTTTTCCAGAGACTCCATAGTGTGTGATATTAGAATAATAATAATGCAGAAACAGATGTGAGATGCTAGTTATTGTCTATTAAGTACAACACTAAAGATATTTGCAAAGATTTAAATAATACTATTACCACTTCTAGTTTTGAAAAGTATAGTTTTAATAAAAATATTTATGCTAACATGTAATAGGTTTATTTGATTTGAAGACTGTAAGGCAGTCTTCGCTTTGCACAGTTCCCGTTTGCACTGATTTTAGTTACTAGAATTTAATTTAATATTACCAGTCCCTCCAACTACAACTCCCTGGTGGCTCAGGCAGTAAAGAAAGAAAGTGAAAGTGAAAGTCACTCAGTTGTGTCCAGCTCCTTGCGACTCCATGGACTATGTACTCCATACAATTCTCCAGGCCAGGATACTGGAGTGGGTAGCTGTTCCTTTCTCAAGGGGATCTTCCCAACCCAGAGATCGAATCCAGGTCTCCCTGGATTCCATTGCAGATGGATTCTTTGCCAGCTGAGCACAAGAGAAGCCCACCTGCAATGCAGGAGATCTGCATTCAATCCATGGGTTGGGAAGATCCCCCGGAGAAGGGAACAGATACCGACTCCAGTGTTGTTGCTTGGGAAATCCCATGGAAAAGGAGCCTGGCGGGCTACAGTCCATGGGGTCATAAAGAGTTGGACGTGACTGTGTGGCTAACACTTTGACTTTGACTTCTATATTAATTTTGAGTAGTTGCATAAAATAAAACTTTGCTGGTAGCTCTTTAGTTCACAGATCATTGTGTAAATAACAAATGCACATCCTGGTTAGTGACCAGTCACATCATTACTTCAGAGTCTGTCTAGGATTGGTCACAATGCATCTGTTACTGGTTGATACACAAAAATCAAGACCTGCAGGTATGTTGTTTCTTTGTCTCCTTTTTGTAAACCCACATTCCATTTTGTGGAAATGCACAATTAAAAAGAGTAAATTGGCCAACAATGATGATGCTGGGGCAAAGAAACATAAAGTGGCAATGCTGGAAGTAAAACTTGAATGGAACATAAATGGAACCATAGAAGAAACAGTTGATCTTTGGAATGTTGATTGAAAGTGATAGTGTTAGTCTCTCAGTTGTGTCCATCTGTTGGCGACCCCATGGACTGTAGCCCATCAGGTTCTCCTGTCCATGGGATTCTCCAGGCAAGAGTACTGGGGTGGGTTGCCATTCCCTTCTCCAGGGAATCTTCCTGACCCAAGGATCAAACCTGGATCTTGTGTATTGCAGGCAGATTCTTTACTATCTGAGCCAGCAGGGAAGCCCAGACTGCTGCCATTCAAGAGAATTTAGATAATCAGCCAGAGGAAATTATTGAAGGAAACATCGATATAAATGAACAAAGTGGTTATGACAGAAAGATGTAATACTATTATAGGGTCTCTCAGAGATTCTCACTGCTTTGAAAATTCACACAGTAAAATGTTAGAAGTGATTCAAACTTAGCCTGGGCAAACTGTCATATGCTTTTCTTAGACAATATACTCACTCTTATTTTAAGTTATACAGTGAGAAGAAAGTAAACCCTTTTCAAACTATTCTAGATAAGTTTTTTTTTTACAAAGAAGACACCTTAATTCTCAATATTGCTCATGTTTTAAATTACAGTGTACTAAATAATGTTTGACTATTTTTTCCATTTCCCTGTGCATTATAGCCAGCAGAGAGTTTTTAATGTTTTGACAAAAATTTGTGAAGGGCACAGAATAATTGTAATTCTTTGTATTGATTATTGTGATCACACTGCATGATTTCAGTTTGCACAGTCATTTTCATGTGCAAAGGGAGGACTGCCTGTATTCAACTCGTATAAACAAATATCTTTATATTTGCCTTTATACTTATGTCTTGTATTTTTTGTTCTGATTGAATGAGCATTGCCTGTAAGCCTAAAAGCTAAGGAACACTTTGTACTCCTTTATCTCCCTTGTGTGTGTGTGTGTGCTCTCAGTTGCTTTAGTTGTGTCTGACTCTGCAAGCCTATGGATTGTAGCCCACCAGGCTCCTCTGTCCATGGTATTCTCCAGGCAAGAATACTGAAGTGGGTTGCTGTGCTTTCGTCCAGGGGATCTTCGGGACCCAGGGATCAAACCTGCACCTCTTACATCTCCAGGGATCGAACCTGCACCTCTTACGTCTCCTGCATTGGCAGGCAGATTTCTTTACTACTTACACCACCTGGGAAGTCCATAGTTTACCTTTCTAATTATTTGACAGCTCTCATCATTACTACTTCTCTTCCTATGCTACTGATTGTCTTTACTTAGACACTCTTCATAGGGTGTGACTGTAAAGGGATAGTATGCTTCTAAGGGGATCATCAGTTCATTTCAGTTGCTCATTAGTATTCTACTCTTTGCCACCATATGGACTGCAGCATGCCAGCTTCCCTGTCCTTCACCATCTCCCAGAGCTTGCTCAGACTCATGTCTTTTGAGTCAGTGAAGCCATCCAACCATCTTGATCTCTGTCGTCCCCTTTTCCTCTTGCCTTCAGTCTTTCCCAGCATCAGGGTCTTTTCCAGTGATACAGGGATAGCATGAGGGAAGTGCTAGTGACAATAGAACTGCTCCAGATCCTGATTTTGGTTGTGGTTCCAAGAAGGTATACGTGTTAGAAATCATGAACTTTCTTTTTTATCTTACTGTGACATTGGCCTTTTTGCCATTCCCTCAAAATAGGTCTTACAAATATATCAACAAGTACTTACAGAGTATATCCTTCAAGTCATTGTCCTATGTGCTAAGGAAGATATAAACACACAAAAGATATGCTTCTGCCCTGAAGGAATTTGTATTCTAATAAGATAGAGATAGACAACACAAGTAATAGCATAAGTTATAATCATCTCTTAAAGGAGATACAAACAAGATGCTACTTCGAGCTAGGAATATGTAGAGGATAATTCTCCATTGAGAAGATGGCATTTAAGCTGAGTCTTGGGAAATGCATTGGTATTTGGCAGTCAGAAATAGAGACAAAGGACATTCTGAAGAGAAGGAAAAATATACTTTACAGAGTTCTAAGTTTTCCTGTTATAGTTCATAAAAACTTGGAATCTATACTTCATGAATACTCAAATCCTATCTTAATAATTTTGTTCTCCAAAACTCTTAAAAGCATTTTGGTCCAATGCTTACAGGTTCCTGTGCAATATTGCTCTTTACAGCATTGGACCTTGCTTCTATCACCAGTCACATCCACACCTGGGTATTGTTTTTGCTTTGGCTCCATCCTTCATTCTTTTTGGAATTGTTTCTCCACTGATCTCCAGTAGCATATCGGGCATGTACCAACCTGGAGAGTTCCTCTTTCAGTATCCTATCATTTTGCCTTTTCAAATGGGGTTCTCATTTCATGGGGTTCTCAAGGAAAGAATACTGAAGTGGTTTGCCATTCCCTTCTCCAGTGGACCACATTCTGTCAGACCTCTCCACCACGACCTGTCTGTCTTGGGTGGCCCCACACAGCATGGCTTAGTTTCAGTGAGTTAGACAAGGCTCTGGTCTGTGTGATCAGATTGGCTAGTTTTCTGTGATTATGGTTTTAGTGTGTTTGCCCTCTGATGCCCTCTCACAGCACCTACCGTCTTAGTTGGAATTCTCTTACCTTGGATATTTCAAATCCTGAAAGATGATGCTGTGAAAGTGCTGCACACAATATGCCAGCAAATTTGGAAAAGTCAGCAGTGGCCACTGGACTGGAAAAGGTCAGTTTTCATTCCAGTCCCAAAGAAAGGCAATGCCAAAGAATGCTCGAACTACCGCGCAGTTGCATTCATCTCACACGCCAGTAATATTCAAAGTTCTCCAAATCAGGTTTCAGCAATTCGTGAACTGTAAACTTCCAGGTGTTCAAGCTGGTTTTAGAAAAGGCAGAGGAACCAGAGATCAAATTGCCAACATCTGCTGGATCATCGAAAAAGCAAGAGAGTTCCAGAAAAACATCTATTTCTACCTTATTGACTATGCCAAAGCCTTTGGCTGTGTGGATCACTATAAACTGGAAAATTCTAAAAGACAAGGGAATATCAGACCACCTGACCTGTCTCTTGAGAAGCCTGTATGCAGGTCAGGAAGCAACAGTTAGAACTGGACGTGGAACAACAGACTGGTTCCAAATTGGGAAAGGAGTATGTCAAGTTTGTATATTGTCACCCTGCTTATTTAACTTATATGCAGAGTACATCATGAGAAATGCTGGGCTGGAAGAAGCACAAGCTTGAATCAAGATTGCTGGGAGAAATATTAATAACTTCAGATACGCAGATACCACCCTTATGGCAGAAAGTGAAGAGGAACTAAATAGCTTCCTGCTGAAAGTGAAAGGAGAGTGAAAAAGTTGGCTTAAAGCTCAACATTCAGATAATTAAGATCATGGCATCTGGTCCCATCACGTCATGACAAATAGATGGGGAAACAGTGGCAGACTATTTTTTGGGGCTCCAAAATCACTGCAGATGGTGATTGCAGCCATGAAATTAAAATATGCTCACTCCTTGGAAGGGAAGTTATGATCAACCTAGACAGCATATTAAAACACAGAAACATTACTTTGCCAGCAAAGGTCTGTCTAGTCAAGGCTGTGGTTTTTCCAGTAGTCATGTATGGATGTGAGTGTTAGACAGTGAAGAAAGCTGAGTGCTGAAGAATTGATGCTTTTGAACTGAGGTGTTGGAGAAGACTCCTTGAGAGTCCCTTGGACTGCAAGGAGATTCAACCAGTCCATCCTAAAGGAGATCAGTCCTGAACATTCATTCAAAGGACTGATGCTGAAGCTGAAACTCCAATACTGTGGCCACCTCCTGTGAAGAGTTGACTCATTTGAAAAGACCCTGATGTTGAAAAAGATTGGGGACAGGAGGAGAAGGGGACGACAGAGGATTAGATGGCTGGATGGCATCATCGACTCAATGGACATGGGTTTGGTAAACTCCAGGAGATGGTGATGGACAGGGAGGCCCGGTGTGCTGCGGTTCATGGGGTGACAAAGAGTTGGATGCAACTGACCGGAACTGATTCTTAAACTCTTTTAAGTTGTATTATGGCTCTGGACTTAATAATTTAGGTCACTTTGTTTGTTCTGATTTTAATTGGTCTGAGGACAGTGGACTATTTCTAAATCTTAATGCAGTCAACAGATAGTAAATATATAAGTCAAAAAGACTGATATTTCTATAAAATTTTCTGTGTACAGAGTGAATGAGTAAATGGAGTTTTCAGAGCATATAATCTTTTAAAAAATTTCTGTAATATTTCTCTACATTGCTTTCCTCACATTTTTCCTACTTGGTGAATGAGTCATGTTTACTTAAAAGCAATAATTTTTTCCCCCATAGGTTTTCTGTGAAGACCCTGATTGATCGGTCCTGCTTTGAGACAATTGATGATTCTTCTCCTGAATTTAACAACTTTGCAGCCATTTTGGAACAGATTCTAAGTCACCGACTGAAAGGTAATAGCGTTAATGTATTATTCTTCCAACAGTTTTGTTATTAACAAGCTTGAGATTTTAGAAATTATATACAGTTTAGTGTGATTTAGACTGCAGCTCTTGAGAATCAAAAAAGTGATTTTAGAACACCTAATCTTTTGGCTGTGTCCCTGGTAAAGAATCTATTGTTGAATTTATACCCATTTCGAGGATGCATTAAAAATGTTGAATATTAATTGCCACATACAAGAAGCAGATTCACTTTCTATATGTAATTAAAAGCTTAAATTAAAAGGTCACTCATCTTCAAAGATTACTAGTTGGTATTTTAATCAGTTTACAGAGGAGCACCAGGCATTGTTTGCTTAATCTTTTCTTCATTAAATTCAAAATCTTTGGAAATTTGTTAGCAGTAAGCAGATTAAAAAAAAGCTATGTAAAAGAGATGCTGGACTTAAAAAAAATCAGTAAATGTATTTATGTCAGAAACAAAAATCTCTTAAAATTTAATGAAAACTGTGTTCCTTCAGACATATGATACTTTTAAATTGAAAATATGCATCTGTAAAATCTAGCTGATAGCGTCAAGAAATAGTATGTAGTATGTAAATTTTAGTAGTAATAAATGATAATTTTATCACATTAATTCTGTTGCCTAGTTTTCCCTAAAGGAAATTTGATCATTAGATGTTTTTACTTTTTATTATATTTATGATCTTAATGGTATAGTAATTTCAGATAAGTTACGTTTTGGTGATATAATTTATGAGCATCACAAATTTAATCTGAAAGTTAATTCTGTCTTTTGCTTTTTAATGCTGAAAGCATCAAGTTTTAGTATAATTGCTTAAATCAGTCGAGCAGTCCTGTAGGCTTACAATAAACAGTTGAATTTAATTAAATGTTAAACGGGATAACAAAATCTGAATTCATTCAGCCCTTTGCATCTGAAAATGGGATCCGTGAAAATCACTGGTGCTTTTCTGTTTAAGTTTATTGTTCTGTATTTTTAAAGGGTTATTTATTTTTCTTATTTTTGCTATTCAGTATTTTCTAAATTTTCCATGTTACCCTTTATGAGGAAATAAGTTTCTATGAAAGCAAAGTGTCTGAAAATATTTTGAAATATTTTCATAGTTACAATATTGTGTTGTTATTTTTAAAATTTTTTATGTAAATTTACAAATAATACTTTAAAACATGAAATACAGTGGTGTTTGAGGTACCTTAATGTTCCACAAAGGTTTATCATAAGACCTCAATTCTCTTGATTTGGTATACCATTTAGCATGTAATTTGTTCACAAAATACATCAACTACAAAGAAAACAAACCATGTTGATCTAGCCACGCTGAGTGATGGCGTAGACTCACTACCATATAAGTGGCACATCTGTCTGCCATCTTCTGAATCATGCCTCAGCAAAATACACATCATAGACCTTTAGACTGACTTATTCACCATAAATGTTATTTCTGTAGAAGCCAGTGGACTGCTAGAATACTATCTCTAGTTATTTTATGGATAAGAATTCCACTAGAATGACAGTAAGAAAGATGATTCTGAAATCTGTGAATTTTTTAAGCTTGGTAAGATTAATAATTCAAAACATGCTTTTAAAAAAGTTCCTGTAGATCAGCTATGGTGGTTACTGTTGTTAGTATGGATATGAATCATGAAATGATTTGTAACTTTAATGATGAGGTAGTTTATTAAAGATTCAGGTGTCTAGAAAGTTTCATATACTATTGCCCATTTTTTGCTATTCTAATAGGTAACAAATTGCCTTTAATTTTGCAAAAGTTATATAATTATTTTGATAATATAGTATGTTCCCTTAGAATTTAATGTAACAACTATTTTTTTCTTTTCTTTCCTTGATAGAAGTACAAGTTTTAAATATATAATTTCTTGTGTTTACAAGGCTTACTTTTCTGTAGCTACTTTTTATTTTTTTCATAAAAAGGCATTTAATTTATCAGTTTTTTTCCAGAAAGACTTTTCTTTTTTCTTTTCCAGAAAGAGGAAAACAAAAGTTCACCCCAGGCCCACTATAGGCTGTGCTGACACAGTTAACAAAGAGAGCTTCATTCATTCTAATGACCCCATTATAAAAAATAAGTACAAGACTTTTAAAATCACATATATTAATGTTGTCTGTAGTAATTCTATAATAAGGTGATGATCTTACTTTTCTGGAAAAAGCTGCGAACTAAGAATTAATCACAGACTGGAAAGTTCATGTCTTCACTTCAGTCATTTTTTAACTTTTGCTCTAAAGCATAATCCTTTTCTCCAACTCACTTCCACCTCCCCTAAATAAAAGCTACTGCAGATGCTGGATATGTAAGTGGAAGGTCTTGTTGAAGCTGGGTGGGAATATCAGGCATTTTGCCAGCTCAGCAGCAATCAACACCCCCACCTCCACAGTACCACTTCAGGCAGCACCATTAATCATAGCTTTATTTATTTATTTTTTTTATTGTGTTGGTTTTGCCATACATTGACATGAATCCACCATGGGTATACATATGCTCCCCCTCCAGAACCCCTCTCCCTCCTTCTTCCTGATTCCCTCCCCCCTGGGTCATCCCGGTGCACCAGCCCTGAGCACCCTGTATCATGCATCAAACCTGGGCTGGCGATTGATTTCACATATGATAATTAACATGTTTCAATGCCATTCTCCCATAATCATAGCTTTAGAATCACTGGTCTGTCTCCTACTGAAGCAATCCACCAAGTGATATTTCCAGCTGGTGGACATACGATCTTCATTTTAATACTTCGGATATAGGGTAAAAAAGGATAGTACTGCAGGCCATTATTTTTTAGGCAGTTCAGATTGTTAGAAAATTCTGATGTATAATATAAGAAGTCAACTTAGGTGACTGTGCTTTTCTGCCTCTTTTTTAAATTGTGAGCCTGATACATATTAAAAGTTGCTGTTACATAATCCTTTTTCCTTAGTTCCCCTTTTCTTTCTTCAGGTGAAGTATCTCTAGTTCTTTCTGGAACCACTAGTCTTCTGGAACCACTATAGTCTCATTCTTTGGGTTTATCATTGGTTTACTGGATCTTTAAATCTGGTATTCAGAGCTGAGTAAAGTGCTGCAGATAGGCTAACTTCTGTGTTGGTTGGAGTTTGAGATTACAGTGACTTTCTGATTCTCACGTCACACTTTTGTTTATGTTTAAGTAAAGGCCAAGTAAAATCCCAAAGCTTCTAAAAGCTAAACTGTTGCTTGTCTTATGTTTTAGATTTTCTAAATCAGTTGCCGGAGATGAAGTTTGATAGGGACAAATGAAGTATTATTTTCCTAATCATTCTCTTCATTTATATTTAAAAAAATATTTGACTGTACTAGGTCTTAGCTGCCGTATGAAAGTGTGTAAGTGTTAGTTGCTTAGTCATGTCTGACTCTGTGACCTGCCAGGCTCCTCTATCCATGGGATTCTCCAGGCAAGAATAGTGGAGTGGGTTGCCATGCTGTCCTCTAGGGAATCTTCCCCACCTAGGGATCGAACCCAGGTTTCTTGCATTGAAGGTTGATTCTTTACTGTCTGAGCCACCAGGGAAGCCATTTGCCTTTTGCCAGATCTTTCAGTTGTGGCATGTGGAATTTTAGTTGTGGCATGCAAACTCTGAGTTGGAGTGTGTGATATCTAGTTCTTTGACCAGAGGTGGACCCTGGGTTCCCTGCATTGGGAGTTTTAGCCTGTGGACCACCAGGAAAGTCCCCCTCATCATTCATTCTAGAGATAGAAGAAGTGGCTATAAGAATAAAATGTAGGATGATTTCTACTTTCAGGAATATAAGGTGGACATACTTTCCCCTATTTCTCCCATTAAACCCTGGACCTATAAAACATAAGACTCTGAAAAGGAGGGGGAAGAAGTCTAGGGACTTTGGTACCTTAAGAATGGCATAGTGGCAGGTCTCTTGGATTTTCTGCTTGCTTTATATCCAACACTGAATACTGGATAAGCCAGTAGCCTGCAGGCATCAACAGGAGGGTGCCCATACACACACAGTCTGACAAAGATCTGCTGTCTCTAGCTAAAAGACCAGGAATAGAGGAGCCTGGCAAGATAGAAGACTTTTTAGACACAGTCTACTCCATTTTATCCAGACACTACAGAAAAACTGGCATTACCCCAACCCAGACCTGAAGAGGCTGGATGGAGAACTTAGAATTCCATCCTTATGAAAACAGAGTATCTCAGCACCACCACAGTGTGGAATCAGAGAAGACCAAGCAGAAAGCTGGCACTTCTTTCCTGCTCACTGTTTGTGAGCTTTGCCTTCTCACCTGTTCCATACTGTGTCCATAGACAGCCTGGATTTTGATCCCCACGCAGCAGCAATGAGGTTGTGTCAGAAGGGGGAGTGTATTAGAGAGTTCTGTCTTTGACCATCACCCAGGAGTGATGAGGCTGCTCCCAGTGCGTTGTCAGTCAGCCTATACTCCCACCTCCACCCGAGGGTAATGAAGACTCCTCCCTCAGATGCCAGTGAAGGCCGCCGGGAAGCTTGGACTTCTCCCTCTACGTGTCAGTCATGAAGTGTGGTGCCTTCCACCCCATGACCGTCCCCTGCTAGAGCAGTGTCACAGAAAGCCAGTTAAAACAGAAGGTTTCAATCAGATCCATAGTCTCATAACACAGTATGAACATAGCCAGGTTTCATTCGAAGATGGCTTTTCATACCAAGAACCAGAAAGATGTGTAACAAAAGGTAAGAGATGTCAACACTGAGATAATAAAAGGTGTTAGAATTACTGACAGATCACAAATCAGTCATGATAAAAATGCTTCACTGAGCAATTACAAACATTCTTGAAACAAGTGAAAAAACAGAGAAACACTGCAAAGAAATAGAAGATAAAAAGAAGAAACAAGTGGAAATTTTGATACAGAAAAGTACAAAACCAAAATGAAAGAAAGGTTCTATGGTTAGGCTCAGTAGGAAAGTGGAGGGGGAAGAGGAAAGAATCAGTGAACTGGAAGACAAAGCAATCGAAACTTCCTAATTGAATATAAAGACTCAAAATAGTCTAAAACTAGAAAGAAGAGATTTTACAAAAAAGCCTCAGGGATCTGTGGGATCATAACAAAAGGTCTAAAATTCTTGCCATCAGAGTCCTTGAAGGAGAGAAAGAGGACAAGACTTAAAATGTACTCAAAAAAAATAATGACTGAAATTTTCTGAAATTTGGCGAAAGATGCAAACATACAGACTCAAGAAAATTTCCTTTTATTTTGTAGTTTTTTGTTTGTTTCCTCTGCTTTTGGTTTCTCTGTCTTTTTTCTATTTCCTGTGAATTGTTTGAAAACTTTTTAGAATTCCATCTGTATTTATTGATAGTGTTTTTAAGTGTATCTCTTTATGTGTGTGTGTGCACGTGCATATATATATATATATAGTAGTGGTTGCTCTAGGTATTATATATACATAACTTGTCACAGTCTGTTGGTATCATCATTTTCCAATCTGAAACTTAAAAACTTTACCTTTCTTCATGAGCATTACTCGCCCTTCTTTATAAGTTATTTTAGGTATTTCCTGTACATACATTTAGAACCACATTAGACAGTGTTACAGTTTTTCGTTCCACCATCAAATTTGAGAAAATTCAAGAGGAGAAAGCAAGTCTGTTTTTCAGGTTATAAAGGGACTTACCTGCTGTGTCATTTTTGAGTTCCAAGGTCCCTAGTCATTCCTTTTTTTAAATTCTCCACCTCCAGAATCTTCTTTGCTTTGTTTTATATATAATGTCAGGGTTTAGGATTGTATTTAGCAGAAGGAGAGAGCATCTACTTTATCTTTTCTGGAACCAGTAGTCTTTAATTTTTCAACGTGAATACTTGCACCAGTAGTTTTTCTAACGTTTATTCATCTATATATCCTTTGGAAAAATCTAATTTGGACTTCATGTATTATTTTAATATACTTCATAAGATTTAGGATTTAGTTTTTTTTTTCCTTTTTGGCTCTGCTGATTCTCTGGTACTGTGTGGGCTTTTCTCTAGTTGTGGCAGGCAAGGGCTATTATTTGGTTGCGATGCATTGGCTTCTCATTGCAGTGGCTTCTCTTGTTGGGCTCCAGGGTGCAGGCTTCAGTAGTTGTGGCACATAGGCTCAGTAGTTGTGACTCTTGGCCTCTGGAGCACGAGCTCAGTAGTTGTGGTACAGAGGCTTAGTTGCTCTGTGGCATGTGGAATCTTTGCAGACCAGGGGTTGAACCTCTGTCTCCTGCATTGGCAGACAGATTCTTTACCGCTGAGCCACCAGGGAATCCCTAGTGGTAAGTTTTGATTCTGAGTTTATGAGCAAAATTTATTATTTTTCTTTTTGGTACTTGATACTATTTTTTGTTGTTACAAAAATTATATACACCTCATTAAATAAATGAAGGTGTTTTATCTTTTATTATTCTTTGTAAGAATTTTGCATAATCTTGAAATCATCTATTAGGGAGAATTTGCCAGTAAAAACTCTGGGTCGAGTGGGGCAGGGACAAGACAGTGTGCATATACAAATGCAGTTTAATGGCTGATTTACTTGCTTAATGCTTATTAGTCTATTTAGGTTGTTGATTGCTATATTGTTTTCTACAGTTGTCAGTTTCCTCCATATTCTCTTAATTATTTAACCTCTGGTTAATTGCCATTTTTCCTTTCATTACAATGCACATAAATAAATGAATTCAACTGAATGGTTTAAAAAAAGTCAGAGCTCTCCAAAGAGATCTAAAGATAAGTCACATGTTCATCCTTATGGCATTGTTAAAAGCTAACATTCTGCTTTTCAAAAAAAACTTACTCCCTATCTTCATCGTTTACCAGCCATCCCCCTCCTCTGAAGGATATGGTATACAGTTGTTCCTAGATATCCTTGGAGGATTGGTTCTGAAGACCTCCTGGATACCAAAATCCACAGATGCCCAAGTCCCTTATATAAAATGGCATAGTATTTACATATAACCTACACACATCCTCCCATGTAGTTTGAATCATCTGTAGATTACTTATAATGCCTGATACAGTGTAAAAGCTATGTAGATAGTTGTCAGCACCTGGTAAATTCAGGTTTTGCTTTTTGGAAGTTTTTGGAATGAAATTTTTTTTTTTCCCCATCTATGATTGGTTGAATCCATGGATAGATACAGAGGGCCACTTGCATTTAATTCAGGTTGCTGTTAAAGAATAAACAAAAGCTCTGTTACATCTGGTATTATTTTCTACACAAATGTCCCCTTTTATACCACTAATATTATTTTTTCACTTTTTTTCATTAGCACTAATGCCAGAGATTTGTTAATTTTAATAGTCTTTCAAATAGACTAATAAAACAAATAACTTTGTTTTTGGCTGTGTTGATTTTTAACCTTCTCTCGAAATGCTGATTTGGCTACATAAAGTTTGGATATGTTTTCTTTTCACTAATATTCATTTTCAAGTAATTTTTACTTTTTATTATTCTTTAGCATCTGTGTTATTTGGAAGTTTATTTTTAATGTTTCTGAAAATAGCTTTTACAGTTTTACTTTTATTTCTATGTTAATTGACTTATCAGAATTTGGTCTGTATGGCAGATATTTTTGAAATTTATAAGATTTGCTTAATGGCTTAGTGCATACACTGTTTCAATAAATGTTTTATTATTAGTTTCAAAAATGTTCTATATTGAGAAGAATTTGTATTCTTCAATTCTTAATTATGTTTTTCAAATACTAGTCCCGTTTTTGTCAGTTTGATCTATTAATAACAGAAGTTTTACAGTATTATTCTGATGAATTTATTAAGTTATTCTTATAGATAGTCTATTTTGATGCATTCAGTTTTAGGGTTTTTATAGAGTCTCTTATTTTCTGTTTATTTTTCATTTTTGGCCTCTTAAAGATTTCTGTGATTTTTTTTTCTCCATGTGTTTGCCAAGTTTAAAAGTATAGTTGTTATATTTTATCTAGTATTTCTACTTTTGGGAGGAGAGAAGATTTTCCTTAAATTCCTGCTTTCCATTCCAAGGACAAATTTTTGCTGTCTCTAAAGAGAGCTCCAAACTTTTCTCTTCTTTTCTTCTTTGAAAGATTGTTACCCTTTGTTGTTGATTTGAGTGAGCAGTTAAACTTAATGATCAAAGTGTGTGATGTTGTGAGGTAAACAAGTCTGGCATCGATAGTAAGTATTCATTAGTTCCTTTTAGATAGTTTCTAATGTCATATAAGTAAAAAATATTCAAATCTCTAGAAGAGTCAAAAATGGCAAGACTTCCTCTGTTGGCAGGGATCAAGAAAAAAACTTCTCAAAGAGATTTCATTTGAGATGTCTACGTCAAGATGCAGGCATCTGAATGTAAGGAATAAATCATAGGTGGCTTGGAGAGAGGAAATGAGTTATGTCTAGGAAATACTGAGGAGTTTCTTTTGCTCTGCCCAGATAAATTCTATATGTAGAAGGGCAAAATAAGGGTAGAAAGATAAGTTGGGATTACTTTTTGATCCACTTTGAATTACATGAAATTTAAAGTTGGATAAAATAGTGTAAGAAGTTATTCAGGTGTTTCAGAAGAATTTATCAGAATCAAAACATTAATCTGGAAACAATATCTAGACACTTTGGGAGTTAGGAGAGCTTAGCGGTAGGGAGTCAGAAATGTTTGTTAAGATAAGTCTGGTTGAAAGGTAATGAGAGTCTGAACTGGATGGCAGAGGGAATTGAAATGAAAACACAGAGGTATTGTGCAAGCAGAATCTGTAGGACTGGAGAATTCACTGGTGGTCCAGTGGTTAGGACATCGTGCTTTCACTGCCACTGTGCTGGGTTTTAATCCCTGGTTGGGGAACAAGCCATGTGTCATGGTAGGAAAAAAAAAAGGTATATATATCTATAGAACTTGAGTGTTGCTTATATGTAGTAATGAGATTAGAGAATTGAAAAGATGGTTTTCAATTAAAGATGAATAAGAAAGAGTGGTGCCAGGGAACTCAACTCAGTACTCTGTAATGACCTCTGTGGGAAAAGAATCGAAACGAGTGTGGCTGTGTGTATAACTGATTAACTTTGCTGTACAAACAGAAACTAACACAACATTGAATCAACCATATGCCAATAAAACTTCTTAAAAATGAAAAATACTCAGATGTGTGTGTGTGTATATATATATATATCTGGATATTATATCACATGTAATAATATATAATCACTGTGTTATTTAATAAATTCATATTTAGGTATTACAGTATATCATATATTATGTATATATTTTTAAGTTTAGATTTCCCTTTTTCGGAGTTTGCCCTTTTTTTACACATAAATTCACCCATTTGCCTCTTGTAGCCATGGCTTTTAAATACTTTTTTGTTCCTGTAGATACAAAGTTTATTTTCTACTTGACAGTGAAGTCTGTTCCTGGTTATTTCTCACTGAAACTATTAATGGCATTATTTCATTCTTTTTTATGACTGAGTTATATTTCATTGTATATATGTACCACATCTTCTTTATCCATTCCTCTGTCAGTGGATATTAGGTTGCTTCCATGTCTTGGCTATTGTGAATAGTGCTGCAGTGAACATCGAGGTGCATATGTCTTTTAGAAGTATGGTTTTCTCCAAATTTGTGCACAGAAGTGGAATTGCTGGATCATATAGTAGTTCTATATTTAATTTTTTAAGGAACCTCCATAGTGTTCTCCATAATAGTTGTACCAATTTATGTTCCTGCCAACAGCGCAGGAGGGTTCCTTTTTCTCCACACCCTCTCCAGCATTATTATTTGTATACTTTTTGTTGTTGGCCATTCTGAGTGGTATGCGGTTATCATTGTAGTTTTGATTTGCATTTCTCTAATAATTAATGATGTTGAGGATCTTTTCCTGTGCTTTTGGCCATATGTATGTCATCTTTGGAGAATTGTCTGCTTAGAGCTTCCTCCTATTTTTCAGTTGAGTTGTTTGTTTTTTTATATCGAGCTGCATAAGCTGTTTGTGTATTTTGGAGATTAATCCCTTGTTGGTCTCTTTGTTTGCAAATATTTTCTCCCATTTTGTGAAAATGGTTTTCATTTGTTTATGCTTTCTTTTGTCGTGCAAAAACTTTTTTAAGTTTAAATGGATCCCATTTGTTAGTTTTTATTTTTATTACGCTAGGACGTGGGTCCAAAAAGATGTTGTTGCAGTTTATGTTACAGTGTGTTCTGCCTGTTTTCCTCCAAGAGTTTTATAGTGTCTGGGTCTTATATTTAGTTATTTGATCCATTTTGAGTTTATTTTTGTGTATGATGTTAAAGAATGTTCTGCTTTGATTGTTTTACATGCTGTCCAGTTTTCCCAGCACCACTTATTAGAGACTGTCTTTTTTCCATTATTTTATTCTTGACTGGTTTGTCTTATTAGTTGACCATAGTGCATAGGTTTATCTCTGCACTTTCTGTTCTGTTCCATTAATCTGTATATCTGTTTTTATGCCAGTACCATAATGTTTTGATGATCAGATACTTTGTAGTATAAACTGAAGTCGGGGAGCCTGATTCTTCCAGCTCTATTTTTCTTTCTCAAGATTGTTTTGGCTGTTGAGGGTCTTTTATATTTCCATACAAACTGAGAACTTTTTTGTTCTAGTTCTGTGAAAAAATACCACTGGTAATTTGATATGAATTGCATTGAATCTCTAGATTGCTTTGGGTAGTATAATTATTTTGACAATATTTTCATTCTTCCAATCCAAGGACATGGTATATCTTCTGTCTACTTGTCGTCTTTGATTTCTTTCATTAGTGTTTCGTAGTTTTATGATTACAGGTCTTTTGCCTCCATACATTGGTTTATTCCTAGGTATTTTATTCTTTCAGATGTGACAGTAAATGGGATTGTTTCCTTATTTTTCTTTCTAATCTTTGATTGTTAGTATATAGGAATGCAAGAGATTTGTTTACTAATTTTGTGCCCTGCACCTTTACCAAATTCATTGATGAGCTCTAGTAGTTTGGTCTTCAGGGTTTTCTGTGTATTCTATCATGTCATCTACAGACAGTGACAGTTTTACTTCTTTCCCAATTTGGATTCCTTTTATTTCATTTTCTTCTTTGATTGCCATGGCTAGGTTATCCAAAATTATGTTCAATAAAAGTGGTGAGGGTAAACATCCCTTGTCTTGTTCCTAATCTCTGAGGAAATGCTTTTATTTTTTCACCATTGAGAATGATGTTAGCTGTGGGTTTGTTGTATAAGACCTTTATTTGTTAAGGTAGATTCCCTCTGTTCTCACTCTCTAGAGAGTTTTTTTTTTTTTTTTTAACATAAATGAGTGTTGACTTTTGCTAAAAGTTTTTTCTGCGCCTATTGAGATGATCATATGATTATTATTCTTCAGTTTGCTAATGTGGTATATCACATTGATTGATTTGCATATATTGAAGAATCCTTATTTCCCTAGGATAAATCCTACTTGATTATGGTGTATGATCCTTTTAATGTATTGTTGGATTTGGTTTGCTAGTACTTCATTGAGGATTTTTGTATCTATGTTCACTAGTGATAATTGGCCTGCAATTTTCTTTTTTGTGGTATCTTTGTCTGGTTTTGGTATCAGGGTGATGATGACCTCTTAAAATGAGTTTAGGAGTGTTCTTTTCTCTGCAGTTTTTGGGAGGAGTTTCAGAAGGATATTGCTATTGTTGCTTTCTTTTAATTTCCATTTGTATGGAATACCTTTTTCTGTCCCCTCACTTTCAGTCTGGATGTGTTCCTAGATCTGAAGTGGGTCTCCTGTAGATAGCATATATATGGCTCTGTTTTTGTATCCATTCAGGCCATCTGTGTCTTTTGGTGGGAGCATTTAATCCATTTACATTTAAAGTAATGTTCCTATTGCCATTTTAAAAATTATTTTGGATTTGTTTTTGGAGATCTTTTTTCTCTTCCTCTTTTTCTTGGCTTCTCTTCTGATTAAATCCCATGGACAGAGAATCCTGGTGGGCTACAGTCCATAGGGTCCCAAGAGTTTAACATGACTTAGCAACTAAATCACCACCACTTGTAAATTATGTATTGCTTTTCCCTTGTTGCCTTTAGTTTTTTTCTCTGTGTTTAATTTTTCAGTTTGATTAATATGTGTCTTGGTGTGTTCCTCCTTGCCTTTATCCTGTATGGGACTCTCTGTACTTTCACAGACTTGAGTCAGTGTTTCCTTTCTCATGTTAGGGAATTTTTCAGCTATAATCTCTAAAAATATTTTTTTCAGGCCCTTTCTCTCTCTTCTCTTTCAGGGACCCGTATAATGTAAATGTTGATGTGCTTAATGTCCCAGATATCTCAAAGGTTAAGTTTTACATTGTAATCCTTAATCAATGCTTATAAAAATAGTAAGAGATCTAGAAAAAAATCTTAATAGCTGAATTAAAATGGAATGCTGAAAATATTCAAATTGCCCAAAAGAAGGCGGGGGTAAAAAAAAGACTAAGATAAAACAATCAACTGGTAGAACTAACTCCAATTGTATTATTAATTGCATTAAATATAAATGACCTAGACACATCAATCAAAAGAGATCATTTAAGAGGGAAAAAACTCAACATAAAAAATATTAAAAAACTTTAATAATACAGATAGTTTAAAAGATACTCCATGCAGAAACTAATTGAAGGAAAGTTGGAGTGACTGTATTAATATCAGATAATGTGAATTCCAGAACAATGAAAATTGATGTGATTGAATGTGGATATTTGCATAATAAAAAGAGAGTCTGTTTGTCCAGAAGACATAAAAAATCCTAAGATACATACAGTTAACAGAGCTTCAGAAAGCAAAAGCTGATCGAACTGACCAGAGAATTAAAGACAGAAAAATCTACAGGTAGGGACTTCCCCACTGGTGCAGTGTTTTAGACTCCATACTCCCATTGCAGAAGGGCATGGGTTTGAATCCCTGGTCAGGAAAGTAAGGTCTCACATGCCTCACAATGTGGCCAGAAAAAAAAAAAAAAAGAGCGAAATCTACAGTTATACTTATCAAATACAGTATGCCTGTGTGGATGCTTAATTGTTCATTTGTGTTTGACTCTTTGCGACCCCATGGACTCTAGCCCGTCAGGTTCCTCTGTCTGTGGAATTCTCCAGGCAAGAATACTGGGGTGGGTTGCATTTCCTACTCCAGGGGATCTTCCCTACCCAGGGACTGAAACTTCATCTCTTGAATCTCCTGCTTTGGTAGGTGGATTCTTTACCAACTGTACCATCTGGGAAGCCCATCAACTACAGCACTCTTATAATAACCAGTAGGTCAGATAGACTATCAGTATATAGTCTGTATATAGTCAGTATATAGATCTTGACTACAGTATATAGTCAGATCTTCTAGAGTCAGTATATAGAATATCTGAACAGCATAAAATGACAGCAGTAATATAAAACAGCATAAAAATATTACAGCATATAAAGAATAAAAAATAAAACAGCATGTAAAAATATAACAGCAATAATATAGAAGATCTGAACCAACTGACTTAATTGACATTTATAAAACACTCCACCCAACAGCAGTAGGTTGTGTGTTCTTTTCAAGGGCAAGTGGAACATTCAGAAAGATCTTATTCTAAGCCTAACACAAACTTTAATAAATTTAAAAGAACTAAAATTATACAAAGTATCATTCTCTGACTCTAACAAAATTAAACTAGAAATTAAGAACCACAAGGATCTGAAAAATCACCAACTATTTTGGAATTTTTAAAAAATCATAAGTAATTCATACTTCAAAGAGGAAGTCTCAAGGAAAATTAGAAAGTATTTTGAACTGAATGAAAAATTAAATGCATCATACCATTTATGAAATGAAGTTAAAGCAGTGTTAGAGGGATATTTAAGGAGTTAAATAAGGAAGCTTGTATTAGAAAAGAAAAAAGGTTTAAAGCCAATAATTCAAAATTCCACCTGAAGAAACTAAAAAAACAAGAGAAAATTAAACCCATAGCAAGTGGAAAGATCAAAATAATAAAGATAAAGGCAGAAATTGATGAAATTAAAAATCTAAAAACAAAAAATAAAACCAATCACATGTAAGGCTAGGTGTTTTAAGACATTAATACATTTTAATTTTATCAACTCTTGGTCCAAAGTGAGCAAGAAAAATAGAAGGCATAAACTACCAATATCAGGAGTGAAAGTGTGCATATCATTATAGATCCTACATTCAAAGGATAAGTAAATACTATGAACCACTCTTAACATAAATTTGACAGCATGGATGAAATGGATCAATTTCTTCAAAGACAAATCCTAACAACACTTAATAGAGAAATGGATAACTTGCCTAGCCCTGCATCTGTTAGAAAGATTGAATAAGTAGTTGAAAACCTTCCAACAGAGGGGGAACTAAGATGGCGGAGGAATAGGACGGGGAAACCACTCTCTCCCCAATAAATACACCAAAAGAACTTTTAAAGACCGCGCAAACTCCATAAAACAGGATCTAAATGCTGGCAGAGGACATCGGGCATCTGAAGGGACGGCCCATTGCCGACGAGAGAAGGTAGGACAAAAGAAAAAAGAGAGAGAAAAAAGTAAAGGGAGAGACAGAGTTGGGGGCAGGGATCCGTCCCGGAAGGGGAGTCTGGAATAAAGAGGAAAAAAAAAAAAAAGAGGAGAAACGTTTCCGAATACCAGGGAGCATTCTCTCGGGCGGATTTGCGGTGAATCTTGGAGAGCAAGATAGCTGGGAGTAAAAGCAGATTAATAATTAAGCCCTGCAAGCTAGATTTCTGGCTGGAAGGCACAGGGAAGCGGCGGCGGACGCCCCACCCACCACTAGCCAAAGCGGACTGCTCAGGGAGGGGCGGGCCTTGCGCTCAGGGAACGGAGCAGCCTGAGCGACCCAACCCAGGGGGCTAACCGGAGATAGACTGAGAAGTAGCCTTCCCCAGGAAGAGGCCCCCTGCCAGGCCCACGCAGAACAAGGAGAGGTGTGGAGTCGGCAGAGAGGCGGCTGGCCGGGTGGCACAGAACAAAGGGCGTGCGGAGTCGGCAGGGAGGCGGCCGGCCGAGGAGATCTGGGCGCCTGTGGGCTGCGGACCGGCCCAGCCCCCGCCCGAGTGCAGCGGGCATAACCCAGCCTCAGCGAGACCAAAGGGTGAGGCAGAGTCGGCAGGGAGGCGGCCGGCTGGGCGGAGCTGGGCGCCTTCGGGCTGCGGACAGACCCAAACCCTGCCCGAGACCAGCGGGCATAGCCCAGCCCCGGCGAGGCTTCCTCGTCCAAATTGCGCACAGAGCTAGGTGCTAACCAAGACTACTGGGGATTCTGAACGGATCGGAGCTCTGCACACCTAAGAAGACGTGCTTAGCTGCACGTCGGGAAAGCCGAGCGGTTGGGCCGGGGGAGGGGGAAAGCCGCGCGCCCCAACTGCGCCGGGCGGACGACAGAGAGCCGAGCAGAAGGGGCGGGGGAAGCGCACTCAGCAGGAGCAGGGCAAACTCCAGAGCGCTGAATAGACACACAAAAGACCAGCAAACAGAAGACGCTTAAGCTAGCAGAGGCAACAGGTTTGGAGTCTATAGAGCATGAGAAGTACAAGCCGGACCCAAGGAATTGTCTGAAAAATAAACTGACCCCTCCCAGTACACATCAGCACCAGAGAAAGCCTTAGTTATAACTGTACTAGGAACATCTTTTAAATTTTTAAAACTTTTTTATACCATTTTTTTTTTTTAGAATTTTTAAGTCCCCTATAACCTTGTTATTTTCTTTTTTTTCTTTCTTTCTTTTCCTTTATTTTTATTTTCCCCTTTTTTTTTTTTTGGAATTTTTTTTTTAGAATTTGTAAGTCCCCTATAACCTTGTTATTTTCTTCTTCTTTTCTTTTTTTCGTTTTTTTTATTTTTATTTCCCCTTT
>ML660214.1:10658261-10709714 GCA_007570785.1 Antilocapra americana
AGCCTTAGTTATAACTGTACTAGGAACATCTTTTAAATTTTTAAAACTTTTTTATACCCTTTTTTTTTTTTTAGAATTTTTAAGTCCCCTATAACCTTGTTATTTTCTTTTTTTTCTTTCTTTCTTTTCCTTTATTTTTATTTTCCCTTTTTTTTTTTTAGAATTTTTTTTTTAGAATTTGTAAGTCCCCTATAACCTTGTTATTTTCTTCTTCTTTTCTTTTTTTCGTTTTTTTTATTTTTATTTCCCCTTTTTTAAATCTCCTCTTTCTCCCTTATTGCATTCTCCATCCTATCTCCTTTCTTACCTTTTATATCTCCACTTTATTCCCCTTTTTTTTAAAAATTTTTTTTTTTTTTTTTACTGATTTTTGTTGTTGTTGGTTGTTGGTGGTGGTGGTGTTGTATTTTCTTCTTTATCATTCTTTCTTTCTTTTTTTCATAATAGTACTTTTGAGAATCCAGTCTTTACTCTAGATTTTTAATCTTTGCTTATTAGTATTTGGTATCAACTTTGTACCTTTAAGGATCCAAGCTCCAGTACCCATTGCTACCTGGGAGTGAGATCATTGCCTTGACTGCTCTCTCCCCATTCTTATTTCTCCTTTTTTTTTTTGTTTTTGTTTTTGTTTTTGTTTTTGTTTTTCTTTCTCTTCCTTATCTTTCTTTCTATCTTTTTCTTTGTAATAGTATTTTGAGAATCCCGTCTTTACTCTAGATTTTTAATCTTTGCCTATTAGTATTGGGTATCAACTTTGTACCTTTAAGGACCCAAGCTCCAATACTCATCGTTACCTTGGAGCGAGATCAGTGGCTTGACTGCTCTCTCCCCATTCTTGTATCTCCTTTTTTCTTTTTTTTTCTTTTTCTTTTCTCTTTTCTTCTCCTACCAAGACACCTTCAACGTCCTCTCCCTCTGTATATTCTCTACCCAACTCTGGGACTCTGCTTGAGAGTTACCAGCTGTGAAGAACACTGAAATAACTGACCACTGGCTGGATCTGTCTCTATCCATCTGACTCTCTCCTTTCTCTCTCTGGTCAATTCTGTCTCCTTCCACACTCTTCACATTTCGATATAACTCTGTGAACATCTCCAAGGGATCCAGGCTGTGGAGGGCACACAGAGGAGCAATCACTGGCCACTTCACTCCCTCACCATCGGATTCCTCTCTTCTCCTTCTCGTCCATGCCATGTAACTTTGTGTACCTGACAGGGTGTCCCTCACTGTGAAGAAACTTCTCATCACTAAACTAGAGGTTCTGCCACCATCAGTGCAGAGATAAAAGAGCCCTGAGGCTACTGGAAGACAGGAGACTAAACCCAGACCCTGAGAATTCCAGAAAAGTCCTGGATCCAAGGGTTAATTAATCGATAGGAACTCATCAACCTCCTCCATACCAAAACTGAAATTAATCAACCCCCAAGGGCCAACAAGCTCCAGAGTAAGATATACCAAGCAAATTCACCAGCAACGTAGGAACACTGCCAGGAGCTTCAATACACAGGTTGCCCAAGGTCAAACCAAGTCCACCGACACCTCAAATCTCTTTACTGGACACTCCATTGTTAGTTACAGTGAGGAAACCCAGATCCACCCATCAGAACACCACACAAGCTTTCCCACCCAGGAAACTTCTACAAACCACACATCTAACCCCTCCCATAGTGAGGAACCCCCACAATAAAGGGGCAACACAGCAAGATAAACAAGATGAAAAAGCAGAGAAATACCCAGCAAGTAAAAGAACAGGATAAATACCCCCTAGACCAAACAAAAGACGAAGAGATAGGATGTCTACCTGACAAAGAATTCCGAATAAAGACAGTGAATATGATCCAAAACCTGGAAAATAAGTTAGAGCTGCAGTTCAATAACCTGCAGGCAAGGATTGAGAAGATGCAGGTAAGCTTTAACAAGGACTTAGAAGAAATGAAAAAGAGTCAAAATACAATAAATAATGCAATAAATGAGATCAAAAACACCCTGGAGGGAACCAACAGTAGAATAACAGAGATAGAAGACAGGATAAGTGAGGTAGAAGACAGAATGGCAGAAATAAATGAAACAGAAAGGAAAAATGAAAAAAGAATTAAAAGAAATGAGGACAATCTTAGAGACCTCTGGGACAATATTAAACGCACCAATATTCGAATCATAGGAGTCCCAGAAGAAGAAGACAATAAGAAAGACCATCAGAAAATCCTTGAAGAGATAATTGTTGAAAATTTCCCTAAATTGGGGAAGCAAATAGCCACTCAGGTCCAAGAAACACAGAGAGTCCCAAATAGAATGAACCCCAAACGGAACACCCCAAGACACATATTAATCAAATTAGCAAATATCAAATACAAAGACCAAATATTAAAAGCAGCAAGGGAGAAGCAAAAAATAACTCACAAGGGGAATCCCATAAGGATAACAGCTGATCTCTCAACAGAAACGCTTCAGGCCAGAAGGGAATGGCAGAGCATTCTTAAAGTGATGGAAGAAAACAATCTACAACCCCGATTACTGTACCCAGCAAGGATCTCATTCAAATTTGAAGGAGAATTCAAAATTTTCTCAGACAAGCAGAAACTGAGAGAATTCAGTAACACCAAACCAGCCCTCCAACGAATGCTAAAGGAACTTGCCTAGATAGGAAACACGGATGGGATAGATAATCTGGAACCCAAAACAATAAAATAAATGGCAACAGGACCATACTTATCAATAATTACCTTAAATGTAAACGGGCTGAATGCCCCAACCAAAAGACAAAGATTGGCCGATTGGATACAGAAACAAGACCCCTATATATGTTGTCTACAAGAGACCCACCTCAAACCTAGGGACACATATAGACTGAAAGTTAAAGGCTGGAAAAAGATATTCCATGCAAATAAAGACCAAAAGAAAGCAGGAGTGGCAATACTCATATCAGATAAAGTAGACTTTAAAATAAAGGCAGTGAAAAGAGATAAAGATGGACATTACATAATGATCAAAGGATCAATCCAGGAAGAAGAAATAACAATTATAAATATTTATGCACCTAACATAGGAGCTCCACAATATGTAAGGCAAATGCTAACAAGTATGAAAGGGGAAATCAACAACAACACAATAATAGCAGGAGACTTTAATACACCACTCACACCAATGGATAGATCAACTAGACAGAAAAGTAACAAGGAAATTCAAACTTTAAATGATACAATAGATCAACTAGACCTAATTGATATCTATAGGTCATTCCACCCCAAAACAAGGAATTTCACCTTTTTCTCAAGTGCACACGGGACCTTCTCCAGAATAGATCACATCCTGGGCCATAAATCTAACCTTGATAAATTCAAAAATATTGAAATCATCCCAAGCATCTTTTCTGACCACAATGCAGTGAGATTAGATATCAATTACAGGAGAAAACCTTTCAAAACTTCCAACATATGGAGGCTCAACAACACACTGCTGAATAACCAACAAATCACAGAAGAAATCAAAACTGAAATTCAGTTATGCATGGAAACGAATGAAAATGAAAACACAACAGCCCAAAACCTATGGGACACTGTGAAAGCAATGCTAAGGGGAAAGTTCATAGCAATACAAGCTCACCTCAGGAAACAAGAAAAAAATCAAATAAATGACCTGACTTTACACCTAAAGCAACTAGAAAAGGAAGAGATGCAGAAGCCCAGGTCTAGCAGAAGGAAAGAAATCTTAAAGATCAGGGCAGAAATAAATGCAAAGGAAACAAGAGACCATAGCAAAAATTAACAAAGCCAAAAGCTGGTTCTTTGAGAAGATAAATAAAACTGACAAACCATTAGCCAGACTCATCAAGAAACAAAAGGAGAAGAACCAAATCAACAGAATTAGAAATGAAAACGGAGAGATCACAACAGAAAACACAGAAATACAAAGGATCATAAGAGACTATTATCAGCAACTATATGCAAATAAACTGAACAACCTGGATGAAATGGACAAATTTCTAGAAAAGTACAACTTTCCAAGACTAAACCAGGAAGAGATAGATAATATTAATAGACCCATCACAAGCATGGATTGAAACCGTAATCAGAAATCTTCCAGCAAACAAAAGCCCAGGACCAGAGGGCTTCACAGCTGAATTCTACCAAAAATTTAGAGAAGAGCTGACTCCTATCCTACTCTTCCAGAAAATTGCAGACGAAAGTAAACTTCCAAACTCATTCTATGAGGCCATCATCACCCTAATACTGAAACCTGACAAAGATGCCACAAAGAAAGAAGACTACAGGCCGATATCACTGATGAACATAGATGCAAAAATCCTTGACAAAATTCTAGCAAATAGAATCCAACAACACATTAAAAACATCATACATCATGATCAAGTAGGCTTTATCCCAGGGATGCAAGGATTCTTCAATATTCGTAAATCGATCAATGTAATACACCACATTAACAAATTGAAAAATAAAAATCACATGATTATCTCAATAGATGCAGAGAAAGCCTTTGACAAAATTCAACATCCATTTATGATAAAAACCCTCCAAAAAGTAGGAATAGAAGGAACATACCTCAACATAATAAAAGCTATATATGACAAACCCACAGCAAACATTATCCTCAATGGTGAAAAGCTGGAAGCATTCCCCCTGAAATCAGGAACAAGACAAGGGTGCCCACTCTCACCACTACTTTTCAACATAGTTTTGGAAGTCTTGGCCACAGCAATCAGAGCACAAAAAGAAATAAAAGGAACCCAGATTGGAAAAGAAGAAGTAAAACTCTCTCTGTTTGCAGATGACATGATCCTCTACATAGAAAACCCTAAAGACTCTACCAGAAAATTACTAGAGCTAATCAGTGAATATAGTAAAGTTTCAGGATACAAAATTAACACACAGAAATCCCTGGCATTCCTATACACCAAGTGAGAAATCAGAAAGAGAAATTAAGGAAACAATTCCATTCACCATCGAAACAAAAAGAATAAAATACTTAGGAGTATTTCTACCTAAAGAAACAAAAGACTTGTATATAGAAAACTATAAAACACTGATGAAAGAAATCAAAGAGGACACAAATAGATGGAGAAATATGCCGTGTTCGTGGACTGGAAGAATCAATATAGTGAAAGTGAGTATACTACCCAAAGCAATCTATAGATCCAATGCAATTCCTATCAAGCTACCAGAGGTCTTTTTCAGAGAATTAGAACAAATAATTTCACAATTTGTATGGAAATACAAAAAACCTCGTATAGCCAAAGCAATCTTGAGAAAAAAGAATGGAACTGGAGGAATCAATCTACCTGACTTTAGGCTATACTACAAATCCACAGTCATTAAGACAGTATGGTACTGGCACAAAGACAGAAACATAGATCAATGGAACAGAATAGAAAGCCCAGAGATAAATCCACGCATCTATGGACACCTTATCTTTGACAAAGGAGGCAAGAATATACAATGGAGAAAAGACAACCTGTTTAACAAGTGGTGTGGGAAAACTGGACAGCCACTTGTAAAAGAATGAAACTAGATCACTTTCTAACACCATACACAAAGATAAACTCAAAATGGATCAAAGATCTAAGCATAAGACCAGAAACTATAAAACTCCTAGAGGATAACATAGGCAAAGCACTCTCTGCCATAACCCAAAGCAGGATACTCCATGACCCACCTCCCAGAATATTGGAAATAAAAACACGAATAAACAAATGGGACCTAATTAAAATTAAAAGCTTTTGCACAACAAAGGAAACTATAAGCAAGGTGAAAAGACAGCCTTCAGAATGGGAGAAAATAATAGCCAATGAAGCAACAGACAAACAATTAATCTCAAAAATTTACAAACAACTCCTGCAGCTCCATTCTAGAAAAATAAACAACCCAATTAAAAAGTGGGCCAAAGAACTTAACAGACATTTCTCCAAAGAAGATATAAAAATGGCTAACAAACACATGAAAAGATGTTCAACATCACTCATTATCAGAGAAATGCAAATCAAAACTACAATGAGGTACCACTTTACACCAGTCAGAATGGCTGCCATCCAAAAGTCTACAAGCAATAAATGCTGGAGAGGATGTGGAGAAAAGGGAACCCTCTTACACTGTTGGTGGGAATGCAAACTAGTACAACCACTATGGAAAACAGTGTGGAGGTTCCTTAAAAAGCTGCAAATAGACCTTCCATATGACCCAGCAATCCCACTGCTGGGCATATACACCGAGGAAACCAGAATTGAAAGAGCCACGTGTACCCCAATGTTCATCGCTGCATTGTTTACAATAGCCAGGACATGGAAGCAACCTAGATGCCCATCAACTGACGAATGGATAAGAAAGCTGTGGTATATATACACAATGGAATATTACTCAGCATTAAAAAAAAATTCATTTGAAGCAATTCTACTCAGATGGACGAAACTGGAGCCCATTATCCAGAGTGAAGTAAGCCAGAAGCAAAAACAACAATATAGTATATTAACGCATATATATGGAATTTAGAAAGACGGTAACAAGAACCCAACATGTGAGACAGCAAAAGGAACGCAGATGTATAGAATAGACTCGTGGACTTTGTGGATGAGTGTAAGGGTGGGATGATATGGGAGAAGGGCATTGAAGCATGTTAATTTTCATATGTCTAGTCAATCGCCAGCCCAGGACTGATGCTCGGGGCTGGTGCAGCGAGATTTCCCGGGGGGGGAGGGAAAAGAGAGGGGGGTTCCGGAGGGGAAGCATATGTAAACCCATGGTGATATCATGACAATGTATGGCAAAAACAATTTAAAAAAATAATAAATAAAAAAATTAAAAAAAAAAAAAAGAAAACCTTCCAACAAATAAATGCTCTTTTTTATAAGAGCCCTAACCCCATTCATGAGGGCTTATGATGTGATAACCTCCCCAAAACCCCACTTTCAAACACCATCACACTGGGGATTAGGTTTCCGTGTTGAAGAGACAAACATTCAATGTGTAGCAGGGATCTACAGAAGTCTACAGCAGGATTTCTTAGGATTAGTAACATTTTGGACCTGATAATTCCTCTAAAACTCAATATTGTTAAGATGTCAGTTCTCTCTATATGATATAATCTATAGATCCAGTGTCCTCTCCAAAATGTTAGCAGGCTTTTTTTGTAGATATTAAACTGACTCTGTAAATGGCTAGACTAGCTAACTAGAATAGGCAAAACCATTTCACAAGGGAAGAACAAAGTTGGATGCTGAAAGTATCTGATTTTGAGAACTTTCAGGAAATAGTGATTAAAGGGTGTGCTATTGGTAGATTAAAATTTCAATTAAATAGTAAAGTAAATTAAATATTAGAGCTTCTCTGTAGCTCAAACAGTAAAGAAGCTGCCTGCAATGCAGGAGACCTGGATTCAATCCCTGGGTCAGGAAGATCCTTTGGAAAGGGAATGGGAAGCCACACCAATATTCTTGCTTGGAGAATCCCATAGATAGAGAAGCTTGGAGGGCTACAGTTCATGGGGTGGCAAAGAGTCATACAAGACTGAGCAACCAGAACTTACTTATTTACACTTATTGGTAAAAGCTTTTATATATACATAAATACATAAGTTGCTAAGTCGTGTCCGACTCTTTGCGATTCCATGAACTGACTCCTCTGTGCATTGGATATCCCAAGGCAAGAATTCTGGAGTGGGTTGCTATTCCCTTCTCAAAGGATCTTCTCAACCCAGCAATTAAACCTGGGCCTCTGGCTTGGCAGACAGATTGTTTACCACTGAGCCACCAGGAAAGTAGAATGGAGTAGACTCCAGAAATAGAGGCACACAGATAGGCTCGATTGGTTTTTTACTAAGATGAAAAGGCTTCTCACTGGTGAATTGATCATTTTTTCCAACAAATGGTGCTAGAACAATGGGATTCAGCTCAGTTCAGTAACTCAGTTGTGTCCAACTCTGCCACCCCATGGACTGCAGCACACCAGGCTTCCCTGTCCATCACCAACTCCCAGAGCTTGCTCAAACTCATGTCCATTGAGTTGGTGATGCCATCTCATCCTCTATCATTCTCTTCTCCCGCCTTCAATCTTTCCCAGCATCAGGGTCTTCTCAGATGAGTCAGTTCTTCGCATCAGGTGGCCAAACTATTGGAGTTTCAGCTTCAGCATCATTTCTTCCAAGGAATATTCATGACTGATTTCCTTTAGGATTGACAGGTTTGATTTCCTTGCAGTTCAGGGACCCCTCAAGAGTCTTCTCCAACACCACAGTGCAAAAGCATCAATTCTTTGGCTCTCAGCTTTCTTTATAGTCCAACTCTCACATCCGTACATGACTACTGGAAAAACCATAGCTCTGACTAGATGGACCTTTGTCGGCAAAGTAATGTCTCTGCTTTTTAATATGATATCTAGGTTGTTCATAGCTTTTCTTTCAAGGAACAAGCATCTTTTAATTTCACGGCTTCAGTTACCATCTGCAGTGATTTTGTAGCCCTCCCAAAATAAAGTCTCTAACTGTTTTCATTGCTTCCACATCTGTGTGCTATGAAGTGATGTTACCGGATGCCATGATCTTCGTAATTTGAATGTTGAGTTTTAAGCCAACTTTTTCACTCTCCTCTTTCACTTTCATCAAGAGGCTCTTCAGTTTTTCTTCGCTTTCTGCCATAAGGGTGGTATCATCTGCATATCTGAGGTTATTGATACTTCTCCCAGCAATCTTGATTCCAGCTTGTGCTTCATTCAGCCTGGCATTTCGCATGATATTCTCTGCATATAAATTAATAAGCCGGGTGATAATATACAGGCTTGACATACTCCTTTCCCAATGTTGGAACCAGTCTGTTGTGCCATGTCCAGTTCTAACTGTTGCTTCTTGGCCTGAATATAGATTTCTCAAGAGGCAGGTCAGGTGGTCTGGTATTCCCATGTCTTTTAGAATTTTCCACAGTTAATTGTGATCCACACAGTCAAAGGCTTTGGCATAGTCAATAAAGCAGAAGTAGATGTTTTTTTGAAACTCTCTTGCTTTTTCTGTGATCCAGCGGATGTTGGCAATTTGAGCTCTGATTCCTCTGCCTTTTCTAAATCCAGCTTGAACATCTGGAAGTTCACGGTTCACGTACTGTTGAAGCCAGGCTTGGAGAATTTTGAGCATTACTTTACTAGCTTGTGAGATGAGTGCAACTGTACAATAGTTTGAGCATTCTTTGTCATTGCCTTTCTTTGGGATTGGAATGAAAAGTGATGTTTTCCAGCCCTGTATCCACTGCTGAGTTTTCCATATCTGCTGTGCAGCACGTTCAGAGCATCATCTTTTAGGATTTGAAATAGCTCAACTGGAATTCCATCACCTCTACTAGATTTCTTCGTAGTGATGCTTCCTAAGGCCCACTTGACTTCACATGCCAGGATGTCTGGCTCTAGGTGAGTGATCACACCATCGTGGTTATCTGGGTCATGAAGATCTTTTTTCTACAGTTCTTCTGTGTATTCTTGCTACCATGTCTTAATATCTTCTGCTTCTGTTAGGTCCCTACCATTTATGTCCTTTATTGAGCCTATCTTTGCATGAAATTTTCCCATGGTAACTCTGATTTTCTTGAAGATATCTCTGGTCTTTCCTATTCTATTGTTTTCCTCTATTTCTTTGCATTGATCACTGAGGAAGGCTTTCTTATCTCTCCTTGCTATTCTTTGGAACTCTGCATTCAGATGGGTGTATCTTTCCTTTTTTCCTTTGCCTTTCACGTATCTTCTTTTCTCAGCTATTTGTAAGGCCTCCTCAAACAACAGTTTTGCCTTTTTGCATTTCTTTTTCTTGGAGGTGGTCTTGATTACTGCCTCCTGTACAGTGTTACAAACCTCCATCCATAGTTCTGTATGAAAAAAATGAATTTTGAGTTCTGCCTCACACCACATACAAGAATTAATTCAAAACGGATCATAGACTAAATGTAAAAACATAAAAACCGTAAAAATATAAAACATCTTTGTTATGTTTAATTAGGCAAACATTTTCAGAAAACAACTGGAGTGTAATCCGTGAAACAAAAAATAATGACGTGTAGACCTCAGCAAAATTACTAACTTTTGTCCTCCAAAAGACATTGTTAAGGGAATAACACAAGCCATAGGCGGGGAGAAAATAGTTGCTAACCACATATTTGACAAAAGGCTTGTATCCAGAATTTGCTAAGAACTATGAAAATGTAATAATATGAAAACATGTAACCAAATTTAATAATGGGCAAAAGATTTGAACAGATCCTTCATCAGTGAAAATACGCAAAAGGCATGTAAAACCCATGAAAACGTGTTTAGTGTCATTAAGTACTTGGGAAGTGCAATTAAAGCCACAGGCACTGCTGTACTCTGTACCCATTTCTGGTAGGGATGTGGGGAATTTGAAACATTGATGTGTTACTGGTGGGAATGCAAAATCGTGTCCCAAAAGCTAATTCTTTTACTCAAGAGAAATGGAAACTTATCTTTACACAAAGATCTGTTTATAACAGCCATATTCATAATCACTAAAAACTAGAAACAGCCCAAATGTTCTTCATATGATGACTAGATAAACGGACATAATCCATACAAACTGAGAAAAAAAGGCAAAAACATCTTCTCTGTACACAACAACCTTAATGAATCTCAGATGTATTATGCTAAGTGAGAGAAGTGAGACTCTAAAGGTCAGATACCGTAGGCTTCCATTTGTATGACATTCTAGAAAAGACCAGACTGTCATGTCAGAGAAGAAGTTCAGTGGTTATCAGGGGTTAGTGGTTAGAGATGTTGATGTTCATACTGTCAGCATGAAGGAAGTTTTTTTGGGTTGTAGAACTGTTATGTATCTTGTGATCATAGTTACATGATTGATTGCATTTGAAAAATGCACAGAACTAGGCTTGCCAGGTGGTGCTAGTGGTAAAGAATCCACCTGCCAATGCAGGAGATGCAGGTTCAATCCTGGAGTAGGAAATGACACCCCGCTCCAGTATTCTTGCCTGGAAAATTTCATGGGCAGAGAAGCCTGGCAGGCTAAAGTCCATGAGGTAACAAGCAGTCAGAGACAGCTGAGAGACTGAGGACTCTGAATACCAACAGTAACCTTATTGTACATTAAAATACATATGTATAACTTCCTCAAGTTCTGTCCGTTCCCATTAAAACATTTTAAAATGGCAAAGATCCCACTCTTTTCATTGTAATGCTTAGAATTACCATTCCTTGATTCTTGGTTACCTTAGGAAGTTGAGTAAGTTTCCTAACATGGTAGAAAGAAACCCCAAGGAAGATCCCCATCACCTCTTCATATTTTTCTTGGCTAAATATAACTCTTTATTTTTCCTCTGCTTTGGCAACAAATCATAGTGTGAGTTCCCTATACTTTTCCTGGAGCACATGCTTTAAACTTGACATTGCACATATGCCTTCCTCTTTGTTTTTTCTCCTAATCTACACACACACACACGCCTTCCTCTTTGTTTTTTCTCCTAATCTACACACACACACACACACACACACACACACACACACCCTATTTATACCATTCATTCTCTTATTTAACAATCCATCTAAATCCTCTGCTACCATATGGCTTTTAGACAGCGGACAAGACCACTCTGTTTTTGGAATGTACTTCCAGTATATACTTGGAAATGTAGGAAACCTTCAGCAGATTTTGTATCTCAGAAGATCATAATATTCAAACATTCTTGAAACATCCAGGGTTATATGTAGATGGTTATTTTCGTTCTGTGTCTTAAATTGTATGTTTGAGTTGCTAAGTCATATCCTGCTCTTACGACTCCATGGATTGTAGCCCTCCAGGCTCTTCTGTCCATGGGATTTCCCAGACAAGAATGCTAGAGTTGGTTGCCATTTCCTTCTCCAGGGTATCTTCCTGACCCAGGGTTTGAACCTGTATTGATGGTAGATTCTTTACCACTGAGCCATGGGGGAATCCCCATAAATTGTATAGGAAATAAAATTAACCTCTGTGTAGTACAGTAAATTTAAAGTTCAAGTAGTAAATAAGCAGGTATGTAGATTCTAAAAATAGAGAACTTCAGTTTGTAAGGCAAGTTTGGTTAAAAAAATGTAACTGGAAACATTGAAGTATCACTCAAGGTTCCTATTCTTCATCTATCTTTTTTGATTAAAATAATATTCCTGTACTTTTATGTATTCCTAAGGTTATAGTCCTTATCATTTCTTGTTTTTCTGATGCCTTTTGAAAAACCTCTTTATTCATTTTAAGATTTTATCCCATAAAGGCCATGCGGACTATTTGACTTTGTTTGTATTCTTGTTAATGTTCTACTATGTTTTTTAAAAAAGGAAAGAAAGGAAGAAACTGATAAAGCTCTAGCATGATTCCTTAATTTAACCCCTTTCTGTATATGTATACTTTCATCTTCTTGGACTGTCAGTTGTTTTCTGCCTTCCCTTTTATTTTCCTACTTTATGTAAAAATGAAGAGGAGTTCACATATAAAACCATAAAAGTGTTAAAACCTTCCAGAAATCCCAGATATAATTGCAGCTAGCAACTTTCTGTATATCTGTCACATCTGAATATGTATACATAGACAATATGTGTATTTTTTTTGTTATGACCTGTGTTTTGCCATTAGTCATACGTATTTTTCCACTTCATTTTGTTTTATTAGCATTTTAAGACTAGAGATTAAATTTGTGTCACATAAAGTTTATTGTTTTAACCATTGTAAAGTGTACAGTGTCCTGGAGTTTAGTATATGCGCAGTGTAGTGCAACTATCACTGCTGTCAGTTCTAGGACATTTTCATTACATTATAAAAGAACCTCTGTATCCACTGAGCACTCACTTCCTTTTCCTCCCCATCCCTCACCCCATTTCCTAGAATCCAGTAATATACTTTTGGTCCTTATGGATTTACTTCTGAACATTTCATGCAAATGAAGTCATAAAATATATGGCTTTTATGTTTGGCTTCTTTAATTTAGCATGTTTTCAAGGCTAATCCTTCTTGTATAGGTACCAGAATTTCATTTCTTTTAATGGCTGAATAATGTTCCATTATGTAGATACACTACATTTTGTGTATTCATTAATCATTTAATGGACATTTGGTTGTTTCAATTTTTTCTACAGCAGCAGTACTATTATAATAGTTTTTGAGCATCTATCTTCTATTCTCTTATTTATATTTCCATTTCATTTTAAAGAAATATATAATATTCATTTGTATAAATGAACTATAATTAATGTCATATTTACTTATCAAAATTTTTTACCAAATTTCTCTTTCATAAACATGCTGTCATATATCACTGAAAGAAATTTTCAGTTTTCAAATTCTTTAAAATTGTTTTCTGTTAATGATAGTAGCTAATGAATTCTTAGAATTGTAATTAGTGAAATTAAAGGGTATGCATGTTATATATGTACTGTGGTTTTGTATGTTGCTATATTATCTATCATCTATCAGGTTGTACCAACAATAGTCTATATGGTTATTTTTTCATATGCTCATTATACTATTATTATTTTTAATTTTGTAAGGGGAAAATATTTTTGGTGTTTTATTAATATGAAATATATACAACTATTTGTTGTTTTTATTTACAAATGAGATTGAATGTATGTTCATGATTATTCATCTCTTTTCCTAACTTCCGGATTATGACTTTGTTTATTTGTTTTGTGGAATGAATTTTTTAAATTAGTCAAGAATAAACAAGAATTAATTATGTACGTTATGTGGAACTCATTATTTTATAGCCCATTTTGATCAATGACTTTTTCCTCCCTTGATATTAGTCTTCTTACATAATTATTGGTAGTTTATTATTTTATTCTTATGTTTCACTTGAAAGATTATTTCTGTTTTGAAACATCTGAAATACTTTTCTTGTCTTAGTTTCATATTGTATATGGTTTGAATGTTTAAAAATTCTGGAACACACAGTGCCACATACTTGGTGATCTGCTCATGTTTGAAGCTATGTGATTGTCATACTGCTCTTAATTATGTTATTTGTTGTAGGCGTTTTTAGGTGAAGAGGAAGAAAGATATCTCAAGTTCTTATATTTATTTGGACATACGAATAAAACAGTTTTTATAATTTAGAACCAAACCATAATTTTCAAGGAATTTTTAACCTTCACATTTAAACATTTTCTTATTTACAGAAGGAGAGGTTTATTAATGGTTTTAAACCTGGTTACCCCTGGAGAGTGTTTCAAGTTTATTTTTTGTGAACTTCCCTTCAAAAGTCCTTCAAATTAAAGAAATACAATTTAGAGTTGGGTTCTGAGAAGGGAGTACTACATGGAAGAAAGCATTATGAAAAGACTTATTAAATAATAGCTGCTATTGATAGAATTGCCTAGGATATTTTGTGTGTGTGTGTTTTTTTAAATATATGATAGAGTTAAAAATGTTTGTGATTCTTTTAGGTAATCCAGTTCTTAGAATTAGCAGGAAATGATGGTTTCTGATGGTGATTCATGTTTGTGTTTCTTTACCTGTGTCTGTAGCCCTTTGAGTTTCTGTCAGAAAAATAATAGGACATTCCCAGTTTGATCTTATGATTTTTGCAAATTAGCGTAGAGCCACTTACAGTACTTGTAATTATCAAATTTTATTTTCAATAATGGAAAGTTTTTCTTGGTAAAATTTTTGTTACATAACTTCAACAGTTGAGATTACCTAATGCTCAAATATTGCTCATTTAAAGGAAGTAAATATTTCTCATATTATAGAACTGGGAAAAGATTGCATAATTTAATGGACTTTCATTCATTTTTGGAGAGCATAATAATTTCAGTTCCTAAATTTTTCTGATTTTCTAATTTCAATGAGGTGTTCATGCCTATGATAGAATATTTTTATTTGGTCAAAATTCTTCCTATATTCTTTTTCTTTAAAGTCACTATGACTTATCAGATGTAAAGTATTTGCATGATTTTGGTGCTCAGTTTTTAAAAACTGTTGAATCAAATAACCAAATACTGTTTTAGTGTACCTACTTTTACCTGTAAATGGAATTTTAAAACTAACTTTTAAGAAGTTTAAGAAAAGTTATATATAATATTTTAATTTTAGAAGCAACTAAAAAGTGGAAAATGGCTACATAGGAAAGATGCTGTTTCATTGTTAGCTGAATTACAGTGCATATTGCAGTTGTAAATATTGCTTCACTGAGTGATTTTTCTCTTACATACAATACATGGTTAAAGATTCAAAATTTCAAGCAATACAAACTTGAACATTATTAGTATTAATGACAGTATATTCTATCTGGTATTCCCAGTTTAAAGAGAAAACTTGTGAAAATTCTGACTTACTGTCTGATCATTGATTATCAGTCTTGTTATTTGCCTTATAAGTGGTAATCAATTTAAAAATTTATCTAGGAATCTATCTTTAATTACATAAAAGTAAAATCATCTACTTGTAGCCTTATTAGACATGCACAAAGAGAAATAAGACTAAATACAGCAGAGGCAAAAGGTTCACGTTCATAGTTGTTAGCATTTATCAGACTTTATCAATCATGATAATGTAGCTCAGTCATCAAAGGAATCAAAAGAAAGCTAAAGTTGTAACAAGGGTTAACATGAAAAAAAGGGAAGAATAAATGTATTTATGAATTAGTATTCAGTCTTATCACCAAGGCTGGCTGCTTGGTTTAAAGCAGTAGTCTTTTCTGTATGGTGGCCATTTTATACATTAATATAAAGATTATAAAGTTGATTTATTTACAGTTATTTGTTTTTGAAAGTTATCTACTTTCCAAGTCAGAAAATACTATATCTTCACTATAATGAAGCATTCTTTTATAGCTTATCCATTTCTGAGTAGATTCTTCTTTTGGATAAAATATTAGAAACTAGCAGCTAGTATCACCATATATTATATAATTATAATGGTCCATTTGAATGACTTTTGTTCTTGAACAAAACATTTTCGGTTTGTTTGGTTTAAATATTTGGTCTTGTGTCATTTGTCCTAACATATATTTAATGTTAACTATATAACATTATATGTATATACTAGATTTGAATATATAATATTACATGTTAATTACATATGAAATATGTAACACAAATGACATGAAATATGTAAATAAATTTTAAGTATTTGCATATTAATATACCTATATTCTTGTTCAGGTATATTGTGTATGTCTTTTATATATTATAAATAATTTAAACAATATATAAATATTGTATATTTTAAAACAAAAAGTTTTCATTTCAATTGAAAATGAGAATGTTTTCTACTAACAAGCCACTCCTTGAGCCACTTTGAAATAATGTAAGTTTTGCCATTCATATATATATATATTTTTTGACACCATCTAAGCTAAGGATTAAAATTTTATATGAAAATATTTACCCCATTCATACTCTGTGTTTACTGCCCCATTATTTTTCCCATTGATGAGACTATAGTAAAAACTCACGTTCAACGAGGAGAGCCAGTCGACTGATTCTTTCATCTGTCAGATCTTGTCTGCAACCGAAGGAGTAGGTGAGCATGAGGATACAGGGAACAGACATACGCTGGGTCTAGGTGGGCGCTCTCGGGGCCTCACCTCTCCATCTGCAAAACGAGAGCGGTGCTGACCTGTGACCACAGATAATTGGAATCTGGTGGATTGTCTTTTGGTTTGGACACTTTTGGTTGCTTATAACTGACCTCAAGTGAGATATTAAATTATGATCAAAGCAATTAATGCCTACAAATAAGTGGAAATGTTTTAGTTGTTAAAATTTTCAGATGGTCTTCCATAGCCAGAATCAAAATATTATGCATAACCATGTTAACAGCTGGAAAAAACCCTAAAGTATAAATTGAGCTTCATAATATATTCAGAAGTTGTTTCCCATTTTGTACCAGAGATTGATTAAACCATGACAAAAATCTGAACATGATGAATCTTATTCGAGACGTTTTTTTAAAGTAAAATGACTTTAAGCACAGTTTTCCTGAAAATTGTTTTTACTTTGATAACTTTTTGATTATGTAAATGAATACAGATAAGATACACCACTTTTGAGGTGTTTAAAGGTGGTTTAAACATTAAAAATTGGTGTTTTTAACATTTTCAATAAAAAGCATTCTGTCCTGATTTATATATAATGGAGAGAGATTCTCATTTTGTTTGTTGTAGAAAGTGCATTCAGTTTTAATATGGGCTTCAACTAGGGTACCTTTTGTTTATAGATCCTTTTGGGTATGTGTTTCATAATTTAATATTTGTTTGCAATGATGCAAATGGATGTAGGAGGATAGAGCTGAAGAGTAAAGACATAGACGTAACCAATAGCACAACTATACATATCTCCTTCCTTTTACTCTTTTATACATTACTGACCATGTTTGGTTGGTTGATTCTGTTTAGTTTCATAAAAGGTCTAAGTATTGGGAAAGGTGTGGAACCGTGTCCTAATGGAATTTCGGTGTTTGCTTATGAAAGAAGATAGCATCTGTGGGGAGTATGACTTCAGAAATTTGACTTTGGAGTGTTCCGGTATAATTCTACTGGGAATTTCCAAAAATCATAGTCAAGAATTTATAGTGCTTTTCCAGATGGTGATTGTTAAACAATAATTGGAAGCTGCAGGAATAACAGTGTTTTTAACATAAAGTAGGCATTTAGTCAACATTGGTTAAACTAAGGATTATTTTACTAAATAAGTGCTGTTCTCATGATTCAGAAAAAAATATGCAAACTTTAGCTCTTCTTAAACCAATAAAAGAGAGAACTGCTTTTTAAAATGAACTTTATAACTTTTTGAAAAGTTTAACAGTAAAAAAGAACATTTATTTTTAAAGTGAACTTTCTGAGTCATATAGTTCAGTAAGTGAGCAACTTTCCTAGCCGTTTGTATACATTCTGAGGTGCAAGGCTGGCAAATTCAGCAGACTTCTTGTTCATTTTGCATTCTTTCATGATCAGCTTATTATGTTTGGAGAGCAGTAATGGAGAGGAAAATAAACAAGGAAGAGTAGCTTCTCTCTTTTGTAACTCAAACACCCCAGCCTCTCGAACAGAATAGGCTACAAGAGACCAGTTTGATTTCCATGCTGAGTAGAGCCCATATTCATCTTAATTGAGTTCATCTTATGTAATAGATGTAAGTGGTGTTTACTGCATCAGGATTGTTTGTAGCGATCTTATTGGGGCTGTTCAGTTTGCTTTTGTAAACTTCATGTCAGGTTTCTCAAATATCTCTGTGTTGTTGTTTATGTTTTTTAAAGAGAGTGCCCAAAGTTGCTGATGGCTGTCTCATCCGCAAATACCTCTTCAAGGTACTCTATGCTGGTGATGTCTCCCGCCACTGAGCTGCACGGGAGCATGGAATTGACTTACTGGGGAGGGCTGTATCAGTTAAGTGATCTTTCTTAGTACATTGCATGGGTTGCTTTTGTTAATCCAGAGGGCAGAACTATGCTTATGCTGATTTTTAAATTAAAAGCTTTTTGTTAACCCACACAATATAACACTCCATTTACTCTCCTACATGACTCCCTCTATATTTCTAGTAAGTTTCCTGGTTTTAAGCACAATTTTATTAATCATGTGTATCTGTGTTATTTATATTTTATTGTAACTCACTAATATAAGACTTAGTGGTTATTTTCTCAGTTTGTAAGTGTTGTGTAGTAATATTTGAATTATATGCAAACTGGGGCTCAGGGAAGCTGTGAGTTTTCCAAAGTTACTCAGTAAAACACACATGGATACTATCAATAGTCACTACTGATCTTAAACCACTAGTGGGAATATATTTCTTAGTTTCTTTTCTTCAAGGCAGAATATATGCCTTAACTCACTTATTTGAAACTTTTTATATTGTGTTCCTGCTGTATGCAAAGCACTGCTGGGCCTCATGCTAATGACCTGGTCTTTTATTATATTTTTCACTTAGAAAAGAAGTACATGGTTGTTATTTGTCAAGATCACTTACAGTAAGACAGGTAGAAATAGAAAAACAGTATGTTCTCGTTTCCTCAATCCTGATCTCCACAATCACTTTAAACAATTTAGGTCCCTTATGTATAACCTTAGTCACTGCTAAAACATTAAACTCGATTTCTTCAGGCCTATGCTTTGATATGTAACCCTGTGTGGATGTCAGCCCTCATGCTTTTAATTCAGTCTACCAATGTTCTAAGCCTTATTTTAAAAATGCTGGTGTTCAAACCTTTGTACTCTGCTTTGAAAGGTGGTAAAACTACTAGGATAAAAAACCCTATAAGTCAAATTCAGTTTTCAGATTTCTGGTGAACTTGATTGTCTTCATTTTCTTTGTTGTTTTGGGAAATTAACAATTGGCTAATTTTTATGGTATAAACTGTGGTATAGTTTAGAAGTTTGTTTGTGATAAATTCCTTACCAGTGAACAAGGCATCGTCAGTACCAAAAGATAATGATTACGTTTTATAGAATGGTAACTGTGATTCATAGTTGCTGAATGATTTACTTGAGGCATCTTATAAGTAACATACAGCTAGCGGTATAAGTACAGTTGAGTATCTCATCTAGACTCAGATTTATTCACATCAGCTAAAAGTGTAATTAAAGTGTTTATATTTGTTTTTTTTTTTAGAACATTAACATGAAACTTTATCTGGAAAATTAATCAAGGTCACAATTGTACTTTCAAAACTAGGTGGTCTAATAAATGTGAACTTCAACCAATAGTGTTGCCTTTTTTTAAAGGACAAGATTCTGATCTTTTGCAGAAATGGGAATTTTCTCTGTTTTGAAAATTTTAAACTAATTTTCATAAATTAGCAGGAAGAAATTTAAGATTCCAGCTTCCTGGCAACTCAATGGTAAAGAATCCACCTGCAGTGCAGGAGACACAGGAGCCATGGGTTCAATCGCTGAGTTGGGAAGATCCCCCCAGTAGGAGGAAATGGCAACTCACTTCAGTGTTCTTGCCAGGAAAATCCCATGGACAAAAGAATCTGTGGTGGGCTACAGTCCATAGGATCACAAAGAGTCAGACAGACTGAAGCAACTGAACATGCACACACACACTAAAATTTACAGTGCAAAGTTAAAAAATCTAAATATATTGGGAACAACATAAATCCACAAGTAATTAGTTTCCTTTAAGTATCTGAAACTTTTGCAGTGATATTTTTGTTGTTCAGTTTCTTAGTCGTGTCTGACTCTGTGACCCCATGGACTGCAGCGTGCCAGGCTTCCCTATTCTCCACTGTCTCCCAGAGTTTGCTCAGACTCATGTCCATTGAGTCGGTGATGCCATCCAACCATCTCATCTTCTGTTGTCCCCTTCTCCTCCTGCCTTCAGTCTTTCCAGCATCAGGGTCTTTTCCAATGAATAGACTTTTTGTATCAGGTGGCCAGTGAATATCAGGGTTGGCCAATGAATTGGCCCTTCACATCAGGTAGCAAATAAATATCAGCTTCAGCGTCAGTTCTTCCAATGAATATTCAGGGTTGATTTCCTTTAGGATTGAGTGCTTGATGTCCTGCAGTCCAAGGGACTTTCAAGAGTCTTCTCTAGCACCACAGTTAGAAAGCATCAATTCTTTAGCATGCAGTCTTCTTTATGGTTCAGCTCTCAAATCCATACATGACTAATGGAAAAACCATACCTTTGACTCTGTGGACCTTTGTTGGCAAAGTGATGGCTCTGCTTTTTAAAACACTGTCTAGGTTTGTCATAGCTTTTCTTCCAAGGAGCAGTGATATTAGAGTGGCTTTTTAAAATTTGATGGTGCTGTCTTTTATCACTTGTCTAGATAAATGGCAGGTCCAAGGTAATAGTCTTTGATGTTGTCATCCAGGTGATGTATTGTGGCACTAACAAAACTTCAGCCTGTGAGACCAGCTCTTCACATAACTAAGCACAATACAAAGAGTGTTAAAGAAAGTCATTTAACAGATTCATTTATATATTACCAAAAGATGACGTGTCATCATCCACTACTAAATAGCGAACCACTTTGGAAATTTCAGTTTTTAGAAGGTCTCATCTGGCCATAAAAGAACATGTGAGCAAAACACAAATATACTGCATGATTTGAATATCCACATTATTCAAGTTAGGTAATATAAAAGAGCAATTTAAAATAATGTTAAACCTTAGAGATCAGCGGCCATTTTAAGGTGTTTGAAAACAGGCAGTTTAGTGGGAAAGACATCATGTAGCTGGTTCAGGGACACTTGGTGTGCTGAAGTTCTTGGGTTCGCAGAGAGTCGGACACAACTGAGCTACTGAACTGAGCTGGTGAGTAGCAGATCACTTTTTAGTCAGGCAAACTTTCACCTCTTATTTTTGTGCCTGAAATGAATTAGAGTCAGATCAATGGGTTGGAAATAAGTATTGAAAAGTTTAACTTTGGTAAAAAGTCAACTTCTAAAAATACATATAAAATTGAAAGCACTTTATACACTTGTACTTGTTGCCAACATTAAAAAGAGCATTTAATTAGTGATAGCATGTTTCTTCTCCTGAATAAAATTTCTTCAAAATATAGGCTAGTCGATTCCTTGCTATGTGATTTGCTTTTGTGGTTATTTTTAAAGGAAATGAGAATATCTTTGAAGTGATTATTTATTACGTCAGCAATTTTTAAAAGCATGGTCAATTTGTAACTTTGTTTTTTAATTTTCTTGTTGAATATAGGTTTTACAGGCTAATAACCTCAAGTACATCTTTTGCTAACAGTTAACCTATATTAAAGTACAAGTGATGTTCAAGTAATAATAATTCAAATAACCAATTGAACACTTCTGTTATTCTTAATTAACCTCAACCGTTTTCATAGATGCAGAAATTAATTACTTAAAATCCTAGGATATATGGACAATTTACATGGGAGTTCATTTGGAGTTTCTAACAAACGACCCTGCTTTCTCTTAATCAAAGGACATCTTTCTGAATGTGAAAAATTGAGGGTCTTGATTTAACAAATTCATTTTGAAAATGATGCACATGAAAGAGTAAGGCAGGCGGGCGCTGACTGGCACGGCCAGGGGGCGGCTCCGCCGGCGGGCTCCCCGCGCGGGCGGGCGGAGGGCACAGCCGTCCACTCGAGCGCCATGGCCGCCTCCCGTGCCCTGCTGCTCCGCGTGCGCGCCCCGCTGCTGCCCTGGCTCTGCTACCCGGCGCAGCGCTCCTTCGCCTCGAGTGCAGCCTTTGAGTACATCATCACAGCAAAGAAGGGAAAGAACAGCAACGTGGGGTTGATCCAGCTGAACCGCCCCAAGGTCCTCAATGCACTCTGCAATGGCCTGATCATGGAGCTCAACCAGGCACTGCAGGCCTTCGAGGAAGACCCAGCTGTGGGGGCCATTGTCCTCACAGGCGGGGAGAAGGCATTTGCAGCTGGAGCTGACATCAAGGAAATGCAGGGCCACACGTTCCAGGACTGTTACTCTGGCGGGTTTTTGAGCCACTGGGACCTACTCACGCGTGTCAAGAAGCCGATCATAGCTGCTGTCAATGGCTATGCTCTTGGCGGTGGCTGTGAACTTGCTATGATGTGTGACATCATTTATGCTGGAGAGAGAGCCCAGTTTGGGCAGCCAGAGGTTCTAATAGGAACCATCCCAGGTGCTGGGGGCACCCAGAGGCTGACCCGCGCCGTCGGAAAGTCACTGGCTATGGAGATGGTCCTCACTGGTGACCGGATCTCAGCCCAGGATGCCAAGCAAGCAGGTCTCGTAAGCAAGATTTTTCCTGTTGAGACAGTGGTCGAAGAAGCCATCCAATGTGCAGAAAAAATTTCCAGCAACTCTAAAATTGTGACAGCGATGGCCAAAGAATCAGTGAACGCAGCTTTTGAAATGACATTAGCAGAGGGCGTAAAATTGGAGAAGAAGCTTTTTTACTCAACTTTTGCCACCGAAGACCGGAAGGAAGGAATGGCTGCGTTTGTGGAGAAGAGAAAGGCCAACTTCAAAGACCAGTGACAGCTGGCCGCGTCTGCCTCCACCCCCTTTCCGAGAGGATGAGCAGCTTCAGAAGCTGATGGATGCTCCTGTCTCATGCGCAGTGTCAGGGACACGTGGCTTCTCTCCGGGTCTGCAGGGTCTGCGGGGTGGTCTGGGCTCACAGCCTGCTGGGGCGGGTGGCCTTCACCCAGGGGTCACGAGGACCGGCTTGGTCACTGTGTCGTTTGCAGCCGGCAGACGTGGCCACTCCGAGTGAAGGCCTCGCTGCTGGGTCTCTAAAGAGACATGCTCTTGACTGACAGACTTCAAGTCCCATTAGGCCTTTTTGTAGCCATTTCTATGTTGAGTGAGCTGTCAGTCTTTGAACACTTTTGTCTGTCATTCTGAGCAACAACATCCCGACAGAACACGGCCCCCGAAGCGCTCCCACGCTCGTCCGGGGCGGCTTCTCTTCACAGCTTCATGGCTCACAGGGCCTCCTGTGCCCACGCACTCACACGGGAAACGCGGTTTTCTTTGTATGGAAATGGTTCTCCACATTGCTGCTGCTTTCGCACAGATGCACCCTGTTCTTCACGGCTGTGATTCTTTTTCAGTGTAAAATAGAGAGCAGAAAACCTGCTGTTGTGTCCGTCTGTGAATGTGCCCCTTGCAGCCGTGCGTTCAGTGTTCGCATCTGTCTCCATACGGCTTCATCTCCCCACACAGAAACTACGCCTCAACGCCCACTGCCTGCCTGGCCCCCCGCCACCCCCCCCCCCGGGTCCTGGGGACCTTTATTCCACTTTCTTTCTGTTGCTGAATTGAATATGATATTTCCAGAGTGCACCCAGGCTGTAACAGTAACAGTCCCATTTCTCTTCATGGCTGAAAAAAAAAAAAAAAGAAAGAGTAAGGCAGGCAGAATCAAGCCAATCATCCTCTCATCTAATTTATTGAGTAGGTGGAAGTGTGTGAAGACACTGTTACTGGTATACTTTGTTGTTGTTCAGTCCCTCAGTCATGTCCAACTCTTTGCAATCCCATAGACTGCAGCACGCCAGGCTTCCCTGTCCTTCCCCATCTCCAAGAGCTTGCTCAAACTCATGTCCATTGAGTTGGTGATGCCATCCAACCATCTCATCTTCTGTTGTCCGCTTCTCCTCCTGCCTTCAGTCTTTCCCAGCATCAGGGTCTTTTCTAATGAGTCAGCTCTTTTCATCAGGTGGCCAGAGTACTGGAGCTTCAGCCTCAGCGTAAGGCCCTGCAAGTCATGGTTTCGTGTCATTCTGTTAGTTGTCTAGTTTCTCAGTTTCTGTAGTTTCTTATCTAGGAAATCTTGTCATTGTCTCTTGGATGAAGTCCTGTAGACAGCATATCATACACGTAGCAGGAGTCTTAGAGATTTAGCATCCATTCCTTCTGTGTGTAACCTAAGCCTAGACATTAGTTTTGCCGTATCTTTGTTTCCTCTCCTCCAACTGGGGACTCTGTTTTTAAATTAATTTTTACTGGAGTGTGGTTGCTTCACAATGTTGTGTTTCTACTGTGCAACAAAGAGAATCAGCTGTACGTATACATATATCCCCTCATTTGGGGGATTTCCTTCCCATTTAGGTGACCCCAGAGCACTGAATAGAGTTCCCTGAGCTATTTAGTAAGTTTTCATCACTTACCTATTTTGTACAGATTACCAGAAGTGTATATATGTCAATCCCAAACTCCCAATTCACCCACTCCACTTATTCCCCGCTTGGTGTCCATATGTTTGTTCTCTATGTCTGTGTCTCTGTATTTGCAAATAAGATCATCTATAGCATTTTTCAAGATTCCACATGTATGCATTAATATGATATTTTTCTCTTTATAATTTACTTTCTCTGTATGATGGCATCTGGGTCCATACATGTCTCTACAAATGATCCAGTTTCATTCCTTTTTATGGTTGAGTAATATTCCATTCTATATATGTACTACAGCTTCTTTATCCATTCCCATATTGATGGACATTTAGATTACTTCCATGTCCTGCCTGTTGTAAGTCATGTTACAATGAACATCAGGGTGCGTGTGTTGTTTTGAATTATGGTTCTCTCTGGAAATATGCCCAGTTGCGGAATTACTGAGTCATCCCTACCCATCGATGTGGGTCTTTGTTACATTTTTTAAATTTTCAACAGCTCTACTTTGAAACTTCTCATAAATTATTTTCCTCAGCCACATCAAACTTATGAGAAGGTTTAAAATAAAATTACCAGAGAAGCCTTGTGATTCTCTCTTCAAGATTGCTTCCTGTGTATGGTACTCCCATTTATTGAGAGAAGTGTGGTTGCTAGGCTTCATTTTAAATTGTGGGATGATCTTGATTAATAGAAGCTAAAGAAATTAACCAAGACTAGAATTTAGGATGATTCATATGGGAAAAGGTTGGATTAGAGAGTAAATTTTAAAGATTTTTCTAGATTCTAAGCAAGTAATGGTAAAAACTTAACTGTGCATTTCATTGCTATTTTGTAATGCAAGGGGAGGTTGGATCTGTTAACTCTTTGTATGATAGTAATAATACAAGTAATAATGATTATTAACATCTGCATTAGGCTATATAGTAATTGCTGCACATACATTATCTAATCCTCACAACAGTGTTATCGTGTAGATACTACCATTGTTACCAACTTATAGAAGAAACTCAGGTTGGTAGAGTGAAAAGTCATTTGCCTAAGATTGCATAAGATTTGGAAAGTGATCTATTCTGGTCCTCTTGACTCAAAAGCTCATATTCTTAATATTAGACATCCTGTCTCTTCTCCAAATGGCTAACAAATTGATAACATGAAAATTGCCCTAAAAATGGATTATACTGACATCCTGTTCTGGGAACCTTTTTTAACTAAAGAGGAGAAGGAGAAAAGAAAAGTGATGGGGAGAGACTGATAGAAGGAAGATGATAAATATTCCTATAGATTTCTATTTTTTGGCAGGAGGATTTCATTACCGAAGAGACATTTGAGTTATAATGATGTTTGAATAGGGATGTGTCAATGCTTTTGTATTTTTATAAAGGTAAATATATTTGTCTGGAATATTTGATGTTTGTAATGTAGCATGCAGACATCTTGATACCAGATTGTCACTGAGCTGTACTGTAAAAAGATCCTAATTAGACTTTTAAGATTCAAATTGTTATATGCATTGCAATTAAGAACTGGTTAGTGTGGATTAACCAGTCGATTTATTTTAATAAATATTTATTAAATGCCTACTGTGAGACAAGCACTGTGTCAAGTGCTGGAGATAGAATTAAAGACAAATAAGATATAGTCCGCCTTAGTGACCTTACCATCTAATGTGTGAGACAATAAAGTAAGCAGGTAACTCTAAGTATAAGGTCAGGGTGTTAGGCCAGCTCTTAGGGATCACATGCTGCTGTAGAGATCACATGCGGCTTACAAAGAGGAGGCCTTTGAAATGTCCTGCATGATGAATAACGATTACCTGTCGTGACATGTGAGCTTTTCCTTGGTTGATTAACTGTATTATTAGAAATACCAGAGGGATCTTTTTAACAATACCAAAGCCTAGGCCCACCCCCAAAGATTCTGATTATTTGGTTTGGGTGGAGCCCAGACAGGAGTACTTTTTAAAGGAAGGCTAGTTATTCTTAGGTGTTGTCATGGTTGGACACCACTCAGATATTTCAGACATTGTTCCTAAAATGCTGCTTGTGGACAAGAACACTTTTACACTTCTTGATGTTGCTTAGAGAGAACATGTTGCTGGGGAAAAGAAAATTGAGATAAATAAATGTTACTTGAAAATAAAGAAGCAGAGGTTTTAAAATATAAAAGCTACTCTTTCTTAAGATTGGACAACTTCCCTAGGTAAGAATAGTTATTTCAGAAGACTGAAGAAATACTAAGATGTCTCTCATATCCCATTTAAAAATATTCAGAGTGCAAAATTGTTCCCATGGACTTATTGCCCAGAGTCCTGCATTGAAATTTTAATACACAGAAAAGAACATTTGTTCTTGAACACAGATGTAGTTATCCAGGTCTGGAAGATTAGAATGGTTAAGTGCCTAAGGACTTGTCATGGGTTGTTGACTAGAAGTGAGCAGGTGAATGACAGATGGAGGTTTGGGTAGAATGGTAGTGAATGGGTGGTAATGATGAGTCAGTGTATGGTTCCCGCTGTTGATAGGTACTTATGGGCTACACATTGTTTGAGTTCTTTGAAGTATCCCTCTGAAGAGGAGAAAAAGTGTTGCCTTTTAAATTTTTTTCTGTTTTTCCAAGAAGAGAAAGATTTAGGATGCAGGAGGTAACATTTTTTTTCCTTTTTTATTATCTTTCTTTTTTTTTATAGTACTTTTGTGTGCCAAGTCCTATGCTCAGGACTACTCAGGCATTACTCAGGCATTGTATTTAATTCAGAGAATACTCATACTCTGAATACTCGGGTATTGCTCAATACACATTACTCATTATTACTAATATACTCAATACTCATTACTCAGGCATTACTTAGGACTACTCAGGCGTTACTCGGGCATTGTTCTGTTTGATTTGAGTATCAGAATGCTCAAAGTGGTTACTCCAATTAGTCCCCTTTTTGAGTCAAGAAAAGTGGTATTCAGAAAGGTTAATTAACTTGCCTGGGGTCACACAGCCAGTAAATGGCAAAGATGTGATTTAAACTCATGCTTAACTGGAAGCACAGGGAAGGATAACTGTGTGCCCTCTGAAAGACTGTGTTAGAATAATAGGATATTAACCTGCAAACAATTGTGTTTAGAGTCTAGCCCTTTTTGCTTCATTTACTTCGATTGTATTGTTGAGAAAAGTATGATCCAGATCCATTAAATAAATTGCCCAAAAATCACACAAGTAGGTAAAGTTAGAATGGGACCAGACTTAAGGCTTTTTTATCCCAAGATCCGTGTCCTTTCCACAAGCTCACACTCTTCTGCCCTTTATTTTGTTGTTCTTGCATTTTGACTTACTAGTCTGGTTTTCTTTTTATTTTGTGTTACAATTTGTCTCCTGAAGGTCAAGTAAGCTGGTTTGGTTACGGAAGTCCTCGGAGCTTCTGGGACTATATCAGAGTGGCTTGCCGGAAAGTTTCACAGAACTGTATCTGCAGCATTGAAAATATGGAGCATGTCAGTTCCTCCAGAGCTAAGGTAAGACATCAGTAGTAATGTGCAGTGTGTGTGCTCTCAGCCTAAGCATTTGGACCCAAGTAGAGAATTCAGCTCTTTGCTGTATACAGTGTTTCTTTTCTTTGTTGAAATTAAGCACTTGACCAAGTTTAACATCTTTTAGAGGCTTCATTTTTTTTACTCTCTTCAACCTTCACTGTTGCTTTAAAAGTAGCGAGAAAGCATGAAGCTAGTCGCTGTGAGTTTCTTTTTTGAAAAGCATGGTGAAATATTTCCCAGTTTGTGAAATTTCAGCAGCTCTTCATGTCCTGCACTGGGAGACCACATGTCAGACTGTGTTCACATAATTCCAGAATGTGATTTGCCTATTGCACCGGGTTGATATTCACATTACTGATGCAGAAGCAGTGGTGGGTAAAATTGCTGATGCCTTGACATAAATTACAACAGTGGCATCAAACTATTCTAGTAGTCATTGAGTTCTTCCTTGTCATGCACTCAGTCTTAAAAAAACAAAAAAAGCCAGTTTCACTTAATGTCTGTAATGGTAAACATTATTAATTTAATTAAATCTCAACTTTTGAAAGCCTTTCTTTTTACTATTTTGAGTGACACAATGGGAAGCATGCATAAAGCATTTCTGCAGCATACTGAAATATGGTGGTCATCTCAAGGAAAAGTGCTCATGCAGTCATTTGAATTGTTAGCTAAACTAGATGCTTTTGTTGTGTAATAGTATTTTTACTTGAAAGAAAAACTTTCAAAGTATAGCTTTTTTGACAGGCATTTGTAGATAGTCCTTAAATAAAGATGAATGAAGTAAGTCTCTTCCGACAAGAAAAACAGCTTGACAATATTTGTGGCCAACATTAAAATGAAAGCTTTCAGGTAAAAATTAGAATTGGGAAAACTTAGAGTGTATTCACAAGCTTGATAGCTTCCTAGGACTTAAAAAACTTTTCTGATAACGTTAATACTAACAAAAATGTATTAATCTTGTTTAATGGAATGTGTAATATTTTAAGTTAAAGTGTTGATCATGTCTGACTCTTTGCAACTCCATGGATTGGGACCCCCCGGTTCCTCTGTTTATATGATTTTCCAGGCAAGAATAGTGGAGTGGGTTGCTATTCCCTTTTCTGGGGATCTTCCTGACCTAGGGATCAAACCCCAGTCTCCTGTATTGCAGGCAAACTCTTACTGTCTGATCCAATAAGGAATACATTTAAGTCAATAAATGTCTTCATTTCTAAGTCAGCTATGACTAGTTTTTTTGTAAAAATTTTTTTCTCATAGATGTTTAAATCTTTTTTGTTTTTCTTTAGCAGATTTCATTTTTGTCACAATTCTTATCTTAGTAGTCCTTTGGTCTCCATTTTGTTGAGCTATTAAATTTCTTCATTTATTTACTTCCTAATTGTCTGATAGAATACAGGTTTTAAAAATGTGCTATTTGAATTCTCTTTTGCATCTTAACTGAGTTTGTATCTTGGCTTCTGTAGGTTAAGATGAAAAGACTTGTTCAGTCGCTCAGTCATGTCCAGCTATTTGTGACCCCATGGACTGCAGCACGCCAGGCATCCCTGTCCTTCACTATCTCCCAGAGTTTGCTCAGACTCATGTCTGTTGAATCAGTGATGCCATCCAACCATTTCATTCTTTGTTACCCCCTTCTCCTTCTGCCCTCAGTTTATCCCAGGATCATGATCTTTTCCAGTGAGCTGGCTCTTCACATCATATGGTGCAAATATTGGAGCTTCAGCTTTAGCATCAGTTCTTCCAGTGAATATTCGGGCTTGATTTCCTTTCGGAGTGACTGGTTTGATCTCCTTGCTGTCCAAGGGACTCTCATGAGTCTTCTCTAGCATCAAGGTTCAAAAGCATCAGTTCTTAGCGCTCATCCTTTTTTATGGTTGAACTCTCACATCCATACATGACTATCGGAAAAAGCATAGCTTTGATTATACAGACCTTTGTCGACAAAATGATGTGTCTGCTTTTTAAAACACTGTCTAGGTTTGTCGTAGCTTTTCTTTCAAGGAGCAAGTGTCTTTAATTTCATTGCTGCAGTCACTGTCCACAGTGATTCAGGAGCCCAAGAAAATAAAGTCTGTTGCTGTTTCTATTGATTCCTCATCTATTTGCCATGAAGTGATGGGACCAGATGCCATGAGATTAGTTTTTTGAAAATGTTGAGTTTTAAGCCAGCTTTTTCGCTCTCCTCTTTTACCTTCATCAAGAGACTCTTTAGTTTCTCTTCACTTTCTGCCATTAGGGTGGTGTCATCTACATATCTGAAGTTATTGATATTTCCCCTGGAAGTCTTGATTCCAGCCTGTGATTCATCTAGCCTGGCATTTCTCATAATGTACTCTGCATATAAGTTCAACAAGCAGGATACAATATACAGCTTTGAAATACTCCTTTCCCAATTTGGAACCAGCCTGTTGTCCATATCTGGTTGTAGCTGTTGCTTCTTTCTGCATACAGGTTTCTCAGGAGGCAGGTCAGGTGGTCTGGTATTCTATCTCTTTAAGAATTTTCCACAGTTGTGATCCACACAGTCAAAGGCTTTAGCATTGTCAATGAAGCAGATGTTTTTCTAGAATTCTCTTGATTTTTCTGTGATTCAGTGGATGTTGGCAATTTGATCTCTGATTCACATGCCATTTCCAAATCCAGTGTGTACATCTGAAAGTTCTTGGTTCATGTAATGTTGTAGCCTAGCTTGAAGGATTTGAGCATTACCTTGCTAACATGTGAAATGAGCACAACTGTATGGTAGTTTGAATATTCGTTGGCATTGCCCTTCTTTGGGATTGGAATGAAAACTGACCTTTTCCAGTCCTGTAGCCACTGCTGAGTTTTCCAAATTTGTTTCCGTATTGAGTACAGCACTTTCTCAGCATCATCTTTTAGGATTTGAAATATCTCAGCTGGAATTCCATCACCTCCACTAGCTATGTTTGAAGCAATACTTCCTAAGGCCCACTTGACTTCATATTCCAAGATGTCTGGCTCTAGGTGAGTGATCACATCATCATGGTTATCTGGGTCATGAAGATCTCTTTTGTATAGCTCTTCTTCTGTGTATTCTTGCCATCTTTTAATATCTTCTGCTAGGTCCATACCATTTCTGTCCTTTATTGTGCCCATCTTTGCATGATATGTTCCCTTGGTATCTCTAATTTTCCTGAGGAAATCTCTAGTTTTTCCCATTCTGTTGTTTTCCTCTTTTTCTTTGCAGTGTTCACTTAGGAAGGCTTTCTTATCTCTCCTTGCTCTTCTTTGGAAGTCTGCATTCAGATGGGTATATCTTTCTCTTTCTCTTAGCTTCTCTTAGCTATTTATAAGGCCTCCTCAGATGACCATTTTGCCTTGTTGCATTTCTTTTTCTTGGGGATGGTTTTTGTCACCACCTGTACAATGCTAGGAACCTCTATCCATAGTTCTTCTGGCTATTAGATCTAATCCCTTGAATCTTTGTGTCACTTCCACTATATAATCATAAGGGATTGTATTAATAGAAGATACCCCAGTGATACAGAAACTTTATTTTCTTATTTTCAAATTAAAAGCAGGAGAGATTAACATGACAAGTGTATTCTAAACCCCTTCAATATAGGGGAGAATATATTTCTATAACTAGCATATACCAAAATACAAAAGGTAATTGAAAAGGTAAGAAATACTAGAAGTGTAGCCCTCTGACCTGGGTGGACCAAAGAATCCCAAACTCGAGCTGACCAGCTCTCTTAATAAGCCTTGAGTGTAGGCCCTACACAGCAAGATGCTGCCCAGCAGAGACGGATTAATATTTATTCTGTAAAAAAATGGTATTGGGTATCAAAACACCATAGCACAACAATCACGTTCTAAATCCTGTTTTTATAGCTTTGTTTTGCTCACGCCTCAGAGTCCATCCCCAGGCAAGGATACTGGAGTGTGTTGCCATTTCCTACTCCAGGGGATTTTCCCAACCCTGGGATCGAACTCAGGTCTCCCTCATTGCAGGCAGACTCTTGACCATCTGAGCCACCAGAGAAGCCTCCATTTATTAATATTTGTGGGGGAAAAAAGGTCTACTACTTGTCTGGAAAAGTCTGCAGGCAAAGATTACACCTGTCTTTATTTGTTGTAGTGCAAAGAGCAAAGTACTTAATCTTCTCAGTGAATCGCCAGGTGCCAGGATCGAAGGATTAAACAGATACCTCAGGTGGCAGGTTTACTGAGCCTTTGAACTGCAGTTCGGAGTGACTGCTGGTGTGTATAGCACTCTTATCCAGCCTTGATACTTGGGAAAATGTATCAGAACCTGAGCACCAAGCTTAGATTTTAAACAGTGTGTAACTCAGTAGGCTTGGGACCAAAACTAAGATCTTCATTTTTTACTTCTACTTAACATGCACAATGATTGATTCGTTCCAGAGACATTCTCTAGATTGACTGACTGAACCAGGATTGCCTGTGTCTTCGTATCACTGTACAGCTGAGATTCACATTGGAGAAACTTGTTGCCACAAGAGATGTGAACTTGGTCACCCTAATCTGAGACCTGTAAGATGTAGACATTCCCTTTCTTTGCTTAGTCTGTGACTAGCTGAGCTCATTTTCCAGGACCTATCAATGAAATAGAATATTTGAGTTGAAGATTGTGACTATAATCTTTACATCTCAGCCATATTGGCAGCTCTTCTTTCTACAGTATACAAGGGATCTTCCCTGGCAGTCCAATGGTTACCAGTCTGTTTCCACTGCAGAGGGCATGGATTTGATCCCTGGTCAGGGAATGAAGATCCCGCATGCCCACCAGTGCAGCCAAAAATAAAAAGTAAAATATGCAGGAATTTGGGGACATAGGATTTCTGTACATCAGCTTATTTAGGTGTCAGGCTAGAATTAGCCTTCTGAGAAAAATAACTTCATATCAACAGGTACCTATTTTGCTTGCCTCTGAACTTATCCATCTTCCCTATCTGCTAATTTGGGCCAATTACTTGTAAGCATAATATTAATAATCCATGACCTTTGACAGAAGGTCCACTGAAACTGGATTCTTAGTTACTATTGTTGTTTATCTTGCAGATGTTTCCATTGGATTTTCTTATTATGCCAGCTGATATCAAGTTCAAGATAGCCTTCTTCCCCTTTAGTTAGTTTTTGGCCTTAAAGTATGAACTCTCTACTATAGTTGAGTTCTTCCTTCTTCCTGCATATCTTGGGTGAATTTTCTTTTCCTTTGTTTTTAAGAGCATTCTATTTTTAAAATTCTTACTTAAGGCTGTATTAGGCTTCCCTAATTTGTGATTACTTACCCTATGTATTCTTTGCAGCCAAAAATGGAGAAGTTCTATACAGTCAGCAAAAACAAGACGGGGAGCTGACTGTGACTCAGATCATGAACTCCTTATTGCCAAATTCAGACAGAAATTGAAGAAAGTGGAGATAACCACAAGACCATTCAGGTATGACCTAAATCAAATCCCTTATGTCTATACAGTGGAAGTGAGAAATAGATTTAAGGGACTAGATCTGATAGAGTGCCTGATGAACTATGGATGGAGGTTCGTGACATTGTATAGGAGACAGGAATCAAGACCATCCCCAAGAAAAAGAAATGCAGAAAAGCAAAATGGCTGTCTGAGGAGGCCTTACAAATGGCTGTGAAAAGAAGGGAAGCAAAAAGCAAACAAAAAATGGAAAGATATTCCCGTCTGAATGCAGAGTTCCAAAGGATAGCAAGGAGAGATAAGAAAGCCTTCCTCAGCAATTAATGCAAAGAAATAGAGGAAAACAATAGAATGGGAAAGACTAGAGATCTCCTCAAGAAAATTAGAGATACCAACGGAACATTTAATGCAAAGATGGGCACCATAAAGGAAAGAAACATAGGGACCTCACAGAAGCAGAAGGTATTAAGAAGAGGTGGCAAGAATACACAGAAGAACTGTACAAAAGAGATCTTCATGACCCAGATAATCACGATGGTGTGATCACTCACCTAGAGCCAGACATTCTGGAATGTGAGTCAAGTGGGCTGTAGGAAGCATCGCTACAAACAAAACTAGTGGAGGTGATGGAATTCCAATTGAGCTATTTCAAATCCTGAAAGATGATGCTGTGAAAGTACTGCACTCAATATGCCAGCAAATTTGCAAAACTCAGCAGTGGCCACAGGACTGGAAAAGGTCAGTTTTTATTCCAATCCCAAAGAAGGGGAATGCCAAAGAATGCTCAAATTACTGCACAATTGCACTCATCTGACACGCTAGTAAAGTAATGCCCCAAATTCTCCAAGCCAGGCTTCAGCAGTATGTGAACCGTGAACTTCGAGATGTTCAAGCTGGTTTTAGAAAAGGCAGAACAACCACAGATCAAATTGCCAACATCTGCTGGATCATCAAAAAAGCAAGAGAGTTCCAGAAAAAACATCTATTTCTGCTTTCTTGACTATGCCAAAGCCTTTGACTGTGTGGATCACAATAAACTGTGGAAAACTCCCAAAGAGATGGGAATAACAGACCACCTAACCTGCCTCTTGAGAAATCTCTCTTGCAGGTCAGGAAACAACAGTTAGGACATGGAACAACAGACTGGTTCCAAATAGGAAAAGAAGTACGTCAAGTCTGTATATTGTCACCCTGCTTATTTAACTTATACGCAGAGTACATCATGAGAAATGCTGGGCTGGAGGAAGCACAAGCTAGAATCAAGATTGCCAGGAAAAATATCAATAAACTCAGATATGCAGATGACACCACCCATATGGCAGACAGTGAAGAAGAACTAAGGAGCCTCTTGATGAAAGTGAAAAAGTTGACTTAAGCTCAACATTCAGAAAACTAAGATCATGGCATCCGGTCCCATCACTTCATGGCAAATAGATGGGGAAGCAGTGGCTGACTTTATTTTTCTGGGCTCCAAAATAACTGCAGATGGTGATCGCAGCCATGAAATTAAAAGACGTTTACTCCTTGGAAGGAAAGTTATGACAAACCTAGCAGCATATTAAAAAGCAGAGACATTACTTTGCTAACAAAGGTCCATCTAGTCAAGGCTATGGTTTTTCCAGTGAAGAAAGCTGAGCACCGAAGAATTGATGCTTTTGAACTGTGGTGTTGGAGAAGACTCTTGAGAGTCCCTTGGACTGCAAGGAGATTCAACCAGTTCATGCTAAAGGAGATCAATCCTGGGTGTTCATTGGAAGGTCTGATGTTGAAGCTGAAACTCCAGTCCTCTAGCCACCTGATGTGAAGAGCTGACTCATTGGAAAAGACCCTGATGCTGGGAAAGATTTAGGGCAGGAGGAGAAGGGGATGACAGAGGATGAGATGGTTGGATGGCATCACCAACTCGATGGACATGGGTTTGGGTGGACTCCGGGAGTGGGTGATGGACAGGGAGACCTGGCGTGCTGCAGTTCATGGGGTTGCAAAGAGTTGGACACGTTGAACGACTGAACTGAACTGAAATCCGTGCTTCTATTTTAACATATTGAATATCAAGAACTCACTATAGGTCTAATACCTACTGTAATTCATAGTAGGACTGTGGGTAAAATGTATTTCAAGATGTCTGTAAAAAGTAGAACATGATATGAAAATGATCTGGGATTTCTATTGGCAACGTAGTCAGTAACACTACAGAGACTTGTTGGCTGCATTGATAATTGAAGGAAATGCTGAATTTTGGTTAGGGGTAGGCAACATTTAAAGTGTAAATTTTTCCCTGTTCAAATTCCTTAACCAGGGATTCCAGGTCGAGTACTTCTGCTCTAAGCGGAGTTGATATACAAAAATGAATGGGCCAGAATAAACCCCCCTAATAAAGGCTACTCAACTCTCCAACCAGTTTTCTTCAAATAATAACATTCCATAATATAACTGAAGTATGACTCCATGTAAAATATTTTCTTTTGCCATTCTGTGGGACTCCTGATATACCCAACTCTATGAAAGAGAAATTCTTGGAAACTCTCTAGCCTTGAAAGCAAAGATTTCCCACTCCCCTCTCTTTCATTTTCTGTTTTTCTATTTCTTAAGTCTTCTTGACAGCCAACCTGTGCCTGGTTCTCTAACCTCTTCCTTTTTCTCTCTCACTGCTGCTTCCTGCACACAATAGCTCACACATCTCAGGATGTGAGTATAATCAGTGCTGCCCCATTAGGTGCAAAAGGCGAGTCATCTAAGCAAAGGTAATTACAGCAGGCCCATCACTGTCCCCGGAACCCGTGTCACATTGGGGCTGATGTAAACCTCCCTGCCCGCACCTTGCAGCCGGGCCACCTGGGATTCAGCACAGCGCTGGGTGTGGGGTGCCAGCTGTCTTCCCAGGGACGCAGCTCTGCTAAGTCATTGCATGGCCCAACACTGAGGAAAGAACACTGGAGAGTTAGGTGCTCTAGGTAATTAAGGGATATAGTTTTGGGTGGCAGGATGCATTTTAAAAATGCATAAATTCTCAGCATCTTATTTGGTTAAACTAAAAAAGATATGATGTTGTTTGTTTTTGTTAGAAACAGAAACATTCTAATGGATGTGATGTTTTCCCTGAAGTCTCATTAGATATCCAGTGGATTTTTTCTTTTCTCACTTTGAGCCAAATTAAATTTTATACACTCTGTGCATCTAGCATGGAATGAAAGGCTTAACTGAAATTGATGGAAAAAGCATTGTTATTGAACAGAACCATTCTAGACATGTGTACCTTTATGTCAAATCCCAGAAGCCAGTAATAATGAGTTTTACTTCATATTTAAAATTATGGTCGTAATAGAATGAGTAGTATTTAGGAAGAGATTAAATTCTAAAACAATAGCAATAATCGTAAGAACAGGATTTATCAGATTTTGCCAACTATGTGCCAGCACTGTTCTAACAACTTTCTGACATTGTCAACCTCACAGTCATCTAGCAAGGTAGGCATTAGTAACTCCATTTTATGATGCCATTTGCAGCAACATGGATGGACCTAGAGCTTGTCATCCTAAGTAAAGTAAGCCAGACAAAGACAAATATCCTATAATAATACGGAGCCTAAAAAAACATGATACAAATGAACTTATTTCAAAACAGAAACAGACTCACAGTCATAGAAAACAGACTTATGGTTACCAAAAGGAGGGGAGGGGGAAATTAGGAGTTTAGGATTAACATATACTCGCTACTCTATATAAAATAGGTAAGCAACAAGGACCTACTGTGTAGCACAGAGAACTGTACTCAATATATGTAATAATCTATAAGGTATAAGAATCTGAAAAAGAATATATATGTACGTGTGTGTGTGTGTGTGTGTGTGTATAGCTGCATCCCTTTGTACATCTGAAACTAACACAACACTGTAAATCAACTATACTTCAATTTTTAAAAAGTAATTCCATTTTACAAGTGATGAAACTAAAATCTAAAAAAGTTGAGTAAGAAACTATATCCCATAAGTAGTGACCTCTTTATACCCTGTACCCTGGCTTAATCAAAAACAGAACAAAATAGAAACCAAAGCGAAGCAAAAAAGCATAGGCTGGAGTGTAAGTACACAAACAGGTAAAATTCCCATCCCTTACCCAATGGGGTCAAGCGTCCCTGGTGGCTCAGATGGTAAAGAATCCGCCTGCAATGCAGGAGACCCAGGTTCAGTCCTTGGGTCAGGAAGCTCCCCTGGAGGAGGAAGTGGCACCCCACTCCAGTACTCTTGCCTGGAGAATCTCATGGACAGAGGAGCCTGGTGGGCTGCAGTCCTTGGGGTCGCACAGTCAGACACTACTGAGTGACTAACACTTTCACTTTCGCCCACTGGGACAGCAGAGAAGACAAATCAGCCTGTCTTGAGAATATCCCTGCTTTAAGAGTCCCAAACAGTGTTTACAGTTTACATTTGGGTGTCACTCCTGGTGGGCTTGGTTTCTTCTTCCTTAACCTTGAGTTGTGATGCTGGCCATGAAGGTTGATGGTGAGGTTCTCCCAGGGTTGGGAGGTCAGTCCTGGATCAGCTATGGGAACATTGGTGGGACTGGTGGGACCGAGGGAGATGGGTCCAGGCCAGTAGAGAAAAGGCTCAGATGGGTTCCGGTCCAGGCGGACCCTGCATTGGTTCAGTTCCTGGGAAGCTGGGTATCCCCATGGGTTTCTTGCTTGATGGTTTTTGTCCCTTAAAGCTCTAGCTGTCCAGGAGGGGAATATAGCTAAGATTATGGCTTCTTCTTATCATATTTCCCCCTTCATTTTCTGGTAGGTATCAGAAACATCTAGAAAATGCCAAAAGGATTGGAATTAAAAAAGCTATTTCAGCGAATATTTCCATGGGCACTGCCTTCCTGCTAATATATGCATCGTATGCACTGGCCTTCTGGTATGGATCCACTCTAGTTATAGCCAAGGAATACACTATTGGAAATGCAATTACAGTAAGTCGTTTTCCTAATATTTGTGAGAAACCTGAAAGTAAGGTTTATCTATCTACCTCTTCTTTCATTTTCCTCCTTTTTGAAGGATGAACCATGGTTCCAACCTCTTTACTTGTGGCAAATCTTTGCTCAGTCCTGTGGGCAGAGCTGGCCTCCTAGAATACACAGAGCATAACATGTGGTTAGACCAACTGAGAAACATATGGAGCATATAAAGAAAGATGGAAAGAATTTATGAATTAACAAATCAATTGGCACTATCCTCATTGTGCCTGTGATTTTCATTTTATAAGAAAGTAAACATTATACACAGGTCATAGTATGAGAGAACATTAAATTTATATCATATTGGCTATCCAGGTACAAGATGAAAAGTGATTTTAGTTTTTTTTTCTTCTATAAAATGAAAATAAGTTCATTTTATGATTAGAAAATTATACACATTAGTTATACAAAAGATTGGAATACTTTTAAAATTAGAAATTACTTAGAATTACTCATGATCTTAAAATTCATATACACTTAATGATAACTTTTGGTGTATATCTTCCAGATTTTCTGTATATGGGTTTTTTCCTCTCGAAACCGAAATTGTGGTATGCATATCTTTTTGTAAATTGTTTGATAAACTAACAACATATTGTGACCTTCTTTCCATGTCAGTGATGGTCAGGATAACACGTGACCATTCAACTATCCATGTTTTAAAACCTGCACTTCCCTGTCTTTCTAAACAGAGGACATAGAACACAGTTTGACCCCTTGATGATGACTCAAGGGCATTAGGAAAATCTGTCATTTCAAAATGTCCTTTAGAGTGGTACCTTCAGACCCCCATTGAAGTGGCTGTTTGGCTGGATGGGGTTTCATCGCTGCTGAGTGTTTTTTCTCATGTTACTTCCTTGTCAGCTTGGAAGCACTCCACCTCTCTTTACTTCCTCATTTGCTGAATTTTACAAAGCAGGGAGACTGAGCCCTGACTCTGGCATTCATCTTCTCTGGCCTGGTATCCCCATTTGCTGGGTGTAGACAGTGACTTCTCCCAAATAGGAGAGCAGAGTGACTCCCATGGTGCAGGGAGCCCAGTGATGCCCTCCGCATAGAGACCAAGAACTCTAGTGTGGTGACTTTATAGCATTGCTCCTGGTAGGGACAGCTTTTTGCTCTCTTGCTGGTCTTTCTCTGTATTGCAGATAGTAGACAGATATTTGAGTTCTGGTATGTTAAGTGTTATTGTTATTTGTCGTCCTCTGAGAAAAGCCAAACTATAAGTAGATGTTTCACCATGCCCAGAGAGAAAGGAGTCATTTCTCTTCCAATTATGGTTTTCTCAATTAATGTATGCTAATAACTTGGATTCCTGAAACTACAGTCTTGACTTTTCTGTATCAATTTGTTTTCCTAGTGAAACAAAAAAAAATGAGGGGAAATGTGTTTAAGTTTGTATGCTATAGTACACGCTAATTGTGTAAAGGAATTATTAATTAATGCACACAGATGTGATTTATAATTCGCGAACCATTACTTTTTAATGTTAAAAATCTTGTCCAAAAAAAATATATATGTAAAACATGGCACTTTTTAAAGAAAGTTACGTGGGGCCAAAGTCTACCTTGTTTCATATTGAACATTCTGTGTAATTTCATACATAGTTAGAGAAAATAATTTAGTACTGAATAATACTGATGGAAAATGTTTTTCTCTGGTGGCAATGGCTTCAGTATCAAGGCAAAAGTTTTGAAAAATCTTTCTGATTTTTTTTCTAAGCCCAGGAGAAGAACAACCAATAGTTTGACAAGATAGATGAAAAAATATTTTTGAGTTTGAAGAAACCCATTTGTGCAACAAAATTCTGTAGTTACCTTGTAAATTTTGCTCTTTTGCTGAAAAAATTTTTCAAGGGATAGACCTAATCTTGATCCTTTGGGTAGGTAGCCTGTGTTCCAAACACATTATGTCTGAGGTGACAGTGGACACTGGGATGGGACATGTAAGTTCCTTGTGTTCTTTTGCTCAGGTCTTTTTCTCAATCCTGATCGGAGCCTTCAGCATTGGACAGACTGCTCCCTGTATTGATACCTTTGCCAGTGCAAGAGGAGCAGCATATGCGATCTTTGCTATTATTGATAAAGCGAGTCATTTATTATTTTTAAATGAAATTATTTTAAAATGAAAATTTTTTGAGGCCTAGATAATTAAATCTGGCTTTATGTTAAATGTCCTGTAAAAATTAGGTGGCATGAAAAACCTCTGCTTACTAATGAATAAACCAAATGCCTCTTTTGAATATTTGTGAAAGTTTGAAAAGATACCTGTTTTTCAAGGTTAATTATTTGCATTATATTCTGAGTTTGAGAACTCACAGAATCCCAAGATCAGTAATCAAAACCAGCTCTAAATGATGAGAAAACTTTTTGGCTAAGCGTAGACTTGACTATTTGTAACATTCACACTGGTTCCAAATTAAAGAATCAATACCAAATAATAATAAATAATAGAAATGGAATTTCAAGTGAGAAATAAATGAAGTTAGGAGTGCTTATTACTGTGCCTACCTCAAGTTAAGGTTTAATAAATTTAAGTTTCGAGTTAGCCAACTGGGGAATAAAAGGCAGAATGTGCTAAGAACTTTTATAAAGGAGAACAGATTTTTTTTAAAACCAGAATTCTCTCTCTAATACACTTTATTTTAAAGAAAAAATATTTCTAAATGCTTATCTTTAATCAGATAGCACTGATCTCATTTGGGAAAGTGCATCTGAACTAGTGTGTTATCCTAGTTTTTCTCTTTCATTTTGTAGCCAGACTGAGAATATTATGCTTTGTAGACAGGATGAATGGATGGAAAAATGATTGGTGGGACCAAAATTGATGTTTTGCTGTGGCTTGTCCTCTCTCTCAAAAAAAAATGATCACTGTATATATGATATAATTTTGAATCAATTGTATTGCATAAGTTATCCTGACTGAAGTGAAATAAAGAAAATCATTTTGACACATTAAAGGTGGTCTCTGCATTTACACAGAGAAAATGCTAACTAGCTAACTGAAATGTAATTGTCTAGTCCAAGAAATTCCTGTTTCATTAATCTAAGTCATGAGAAAATTGTTCAGCTTCTGCATATATTGAAAATTTACATCATTCCAAACTAACTTGTCCCTTACCAATTGTTCAATCTTCTCAATTCAGTCCATCACACTTATTTTTCAGGAATAAGCTAATTTCCACTAAATGCTGAAATACCTGGATATATCAATTATAGTATATTCTGTAATTGCAGTTGTAGGAATGTACATTTAGAAAGTTTATGAGGATATGCCAGAAACTTAAGTGAAATACCATATGAAATGAAACAAAGATATTCCTTATGTGCTTTATAAGAAAAACCTATTTTCAACTTCCTTAAACATATAACACAAATATACATATACACACACACACAGTCTTCAACTTGGGTTCTGACTCACATGAAGGGAATTATGCTTTTCTGGGTCCTGTTTTTGGAATTGCTGAAGCATATTCCTTAAAAATGCTATGATGGAACAGCCATTGAATTTTGTTTGGTTTAGGATCCTAGAATGGACAGTTTTTCAGAGAGAGGACACAAACGAGACAACATCAAAGGGAATCTAGCGTTCAAAGACGTTAATTTCTCTTATCCTGCTCCACCTGATGTCAAGGTATTATAAGTTATATTTATAGGGATTCCTAATTTAGATTGATCATTTAATCATCTTCAGGAATCCACAGACTCTATTATTTTGACATGTATGTGCCTTTTCCTTTGGGGGTTATTGTCTCTTATTTAATACTATTTTTCCAAATTTAAAAATTGAGTCAGATTACTTCTCTTTCAGGCTTTTGATGTGAAGTGTACTCTTTTTCTCTCTTTCCCTTAAAGATCTTGAAGGGCCTCAACCTGAGGGTAGAGAGCGGGCAGACGGTGGCCCTGGTTGGGAATAGCACCTGTGGGAAGAGCACAGTAGTTCAGCTGGTAGGTACAGAGGCTGTATGACCCTGATATGGGGAGGGTAAGTGGGAGGTCCTGCTCTTCAAAATGGGAAGCTGGATATCAAATAGCCCTTAGAAATTTTTTTTTTGGTAATATATTTGCATGTGAATCCAATTGCTGTGAAATTGCAATGCAACTGGATAAGACCTTCAAACTCTTGGGCTTTTTTGACAAAAGTAGTCAAGATGATAAAACTCAAAGAAGCTAGACAGTGCTCTCCTCTGCTCCAACTAAGCTTTTTATAATCCACTATGTCACTGGAAAATAATCATCCAAACCACTGAGAGGATTATTTTCAGTGACTTACTGAGTTGGGTTAAAAATGTTCCACATTAGTAATTGTCAGTAAGCTTGTGTTCAGGGTCACAAGAAATCTTAATTAAATTCATCACAGACAGTTGAGTTTTCTTCAGTGTTGCAATATCTGAAGGGGAAAGTGGAACAGTCTCCAAGAACCTGGGGACTTGAGAAATAGTAATGGCTTAGGGTATAGTTTTTTTATTTTTTAAAATTTTCGTTATAAGTTCAAACTTACAGGAAAGTTGCAAGTAAGGAACTCACATATACTCTTCATCCAGATTTATTAATTGTTTTTATTTGGACCTACTTGCCTTATTAGCATCTTTTTCTTACTACTTGTTTGTGTGTATGTATAAAACACAACACAAACATACATACTGGTTTTTTTTGAACCTTTGAGAGTAAGTTAAAGATATGCCCCCTGACCCTACATACATTAGAATATATATATTTTTTAATGTTATTAGATTATAGGTTGTTTTACAATGTTGTGTTCATTTCAGGTGTATAGCAAAGCAGAATGTATTTTCTGAGAAGATGACATTCTCTTACTTAATCACAAAACAATCATCAAAATCAGTAAATTTAACATTAATACAATAGGGGCTCACAGTAAATATTCAAATTTCCTCAGTTGTACTGACTTGCTAACATTGAGTTTACCTGACATTGAAATGTATTATAATTATGAAAACAGAAGTTTACAAATTACACAGAAGAAAAAACATAAAAAGGCATTAATATAGGACAGAGATTCTAGGATACACAAATTATTTACTTTCTTTAATAAAATTAACAAAATTTCTTTGAAAAATCTGATACACCAAGTAGGAACATGGGCCCTTCTCATTTCCTAAAGCAAACTCTAGGTTGGCTTAAGTATAAACAGTTTTCTTCATTAAAAAAAGAAAATGCCTAGTAAATACTTACATTGAGGATAAGCATTTGAAAACATCTTATTTTAAAAATTACTTTTGGAGTAATACATTTTTAAGAAAAAATACGTCAGCATGAAAAAAATGTCTTCAGAAATTCTGTAACTCAGATATTCACTATTCACATTGTGATTTAACAGTTTTCTTGCTGCTGAAATAATGGAAAAATGCCCAGTGGTACAGATGATTGATTCAATTTTCCCTTAAACCTCTCTCCAATAAAAATAAGTAAAGCTATAGTTTAAGAAATAAATTGGAATGAAAAATTTATGATATATGGTAAAACTATTATATTACTATTTTATAAATTAATATGAATCTATCAGAGGCTGTGAGCATGCATATCTTTTGAGAATAAATGTTGATTTGTAAAAATGTTTCAGGAAATGCTCAATTTCACTTATATATGAATTAAATATAAGCAACACCATAGACATATTCGTTAGAAAAGACAGATTAATATGATAAAAGCTAGTAAATTATAGTGAAGCAAATATATATTCCTGCTGACACTACAAATTATTAAAAATCTTTTTAGAGAGTTTGTTCAACCTTTATTCAGCAAATAATAAATACCCAACATGTGCCAGTCACTGTATGAGTTAAACAATTATTATTGGATAAGAAAAAATAAAACATACTCTTCAGTCTGGTAGTTCTGTTCTTTTACTGTGATTGTCCTTCAGTGTTCTTTGCACAAAGCCGCCAAATGCTCAGCAGGTGGGAAATGCTGAAGTACATTATGATATTGATACATTATGTAGAGTAAAATATCATAATGCCATCAAAATGATTTGTAGACTAGGTAGGTAAATGGACATTTTACTTCAGATTTAATAATGGTAAGCAAAAATCATAGTTATGCCAAAATACATAACTCAGTATATAATCATTTATGGAGAATATTACATCCACGAGAAACAGTATACATAAGATAATAAAATCAAAAGAGAGAATAGACTTTATTTTTAACCTTGCACATTGCTCTTTATTTCCAATTCCCATTCCTAACCACTGAAATAAGTTAAATATTAGCTAAGGTGTTTTTTTTTTTCTTGTCATCAAACAGATTTTATTGAGCTATATTCTAAAAATTATCTGTAAAGTTCTGATAAAGATTATTTAAAAGATGGTTTTACCAATGTTGAAAACACCCCAATTAAAATAATAGATTCAAATGTATAAATTAAATGGTAATACTTTAAATAAAAGATTAAAGCATTCAAAATATAAGATCTTTGTAAGCACAGCAAGCAGAAATAGCTGACAATTCCATTACAGTGTCTTTTAAAAGAATAAAGATATAAATTACTGGTGCTGACTTTTAATATTATGTGAGTGCTAACGGATAAGCTTTATTAGCAGGAATTCCCTGGCGGTCCAGTGGTCAGGACTCAGCACTTGGACTGCAGTGGGCCTGGATTTGATTCCCTGCTTAAGAACCAGGATCTCACAAGCCAAGTGGCATGGCCAAAAAAAGGAAAAGAAAAAATGTTATTAGCACCATTTTATTTACATGTCATGTGGTAAAATAATAAATAGCTCACTCTGTATGGATCCATTGCATTTATTGTTATTTTTTTTTAATTGGCGGATAATTCCTTTACAATGTTGTCTTGATTTCTGCTGTACAACGTGAATCACATATTAGCTAAGACATTTTTGGTAACATGCTTTCAACGTCAGATGGTTTAAAATATTTAATGGAAGTGTCTTGTTTCTTCAGATTCTTGTCGATGGGCAGGATATTAGGACATTTAATGTAAAGTATCTGAGGGAAATATTGGAGTGGTGAGTCAGGAGCCAGTGCTCTTTGCTACCACCATTGCTGAAAATATCCGTTACAGCCGTGGAAATGTCACCATGGATGAAATAAAGCAAGCTGTGAAGGAAGCCAACGCCTATGAGTTTATCATGAGATTACCACAGGTAAAGCCTCTGTTAATTTAAGTGCCCTCGAAATTCACCTCATGCCATCGAGTTCTTTCTTCAGAGCTTAAGCTGATACTGTTTGGGGTTCCAGGTTGTCCAACTTTGCTAGGTAAGTCCCTTAAATTATCCATTTGGAGGGTTAAGGAGTATAGCTTGGTACAATGACTCAGGAAGTTTTATACAGAGTTTGTGTTAGCAGTTTTTTAGAATGTGATATGATTTGTTATGATTTGTGACTCATTACGATAGTCAAAATGAAGCGCCCTGTTGTCGTCTGTGAATTCCTAGACTCCATACCTTTTTCTATTTGAAATATTTCAAGAGCTCTACCACGCTTTCTGTCGTAGAAATTTGACACCCTGGTTGGAGAAAGAGGGGTCCAGCTGAGTGGTGGACAGAAGCAGAGAATCACCATCGCCCGGGCCCTGGTTCGCAACCCCAAGATCCTCCTGCTGGACGAGGCCACTTCAGCGCTGGACACGGAGAATGAAGCCGAGGTTCAGGCAGCCCTGGATAAGGTCAGTGGATCCTCAGCCCCTGAAGGTCCAGCCAACTGAAACGTCACTGAAATTCTTACCAATGCTTTGCGAGCCTAGGCTGAAAAACAGGAGCATGAGAGCAGATGAAGCTCTCCATGGGACTTGGTTTTTCTTTTTTTTTAACGTTTTATTTCATACTGGAGTATAGTTGATTAACAGTGTTGTGATAGTTTCAGGTGCACAGCAGAACGACTCAGCATTTACATACCCATGTATCTGTTCTCCCCAAACTCCCCTCCCATCCAGGCTGCCACATAGCATTGAGCAGAGTTCCCTGTGCTGTACAGTAGGTACTTGTTGGTTATCCATTTTAAACAGCAGTGTGTACATGTCAATGCCATGGGACTTTGATTTCTCCTGTCAGGGCACATTGCAGAGACAGGTGGGCAGCCCATTTACTGGCTTGCTTTGTTTGACCAAGGTGCAGTTATCCCCTTGTCCAGGCCCATGCAGCGAACTGCTTAGCTTGGGGGTTTTGTTTGTTTTTTTACATATAGGTTAGGACTTTGATCAGAAGTTCTTGTGGTAAAATGTACAAAGAAAATTCTGATTACTTACCAGTGGTCCATCTGAAAAGCAGTTCAAAATACTTGCCTTATTTTCTAGCAGTACATCATCTTTATCTGTTCATAAATGTGAATGGTGCTTCTCTGGAAATAAAGTTCAATTTGTGTGTTTCTTTAAGCATATAAATAAGGAACGTTTTTCAAGGCTTCTGAACTCATGGGCCTGGCTCACTGTTTCTAAGTCTCTCACTGTCGTCCTTACTAAGCTGAAGCTTCATAGGATGAACCTTATCTGAGGACACTTTCAAGGTTAGTGCTGACGTCATCTGTCATAACAACACAGCATAAAAACTACAGGCAGATGACACTTTGCAAATACATTTCAACAATAAGAATCATAAACATTTTTGACTTCAGGAAGTTTAGTAATGAAATGTGCAAGTTATTTAACAGTCTATCCAAATTGCCTCTTGAAATTTTATTTGAATTGACCAACTTTATTTTTCAGTTTTTATTAAAATATAGTTGGTTTACAATGTTGCATTAGTTTCAGATGTACAGCAAAATGATTCAGTCATACATATATATTTGTATGTATATATATATTATATATATATATGTATGTCCTCTTGAAATTATACAGATGAGCTGTATGAACCTTATTTTCTCAGGAAAATTTATACTTGAATCCCAAGTAAACACAGCTGCCTTGTGTGCTATAAACTGTAGTTAATTCAGGCTTCCTGGTTTATCATATTAACATTTTGCCTTATTTTATATAATGTAATTTATTAATGAGAGAATATGATAATTATTCATCATATATTTTTATACTGAATTACATTGCTTTCGTGTATATTAAGTCTCAAAGAACCAAAATATAATGCATAGGGGACTTATATTTGGTTGGTTAATTACAAGTGACTTAAATCAGGAAATCATAAAAACAAATACATGCATTCATTAAACAATTGATTTAAAAGGTGTCAATATAGATTTTTTTCTTTAGCATAAAGTTATGTACAATAAGAGATATTTATGGGAAAAAAGTCCTAGTCAGCCCTAGGACCCAGGTCCTAAAACTTTCTAGGATGTGTAAGATGTTTTGCTGTGCTAAACAAACAGAATTACTGACAAGTTTTTCATGATGTGAATTCTCTCAGCAAAAGTTATATCCTTCAAAGTTTTAATTCATATTTGGATAAGTTATTTCTTTCAATTTTAGCAATTTGTGTTGGCAAACACAGAAGCTATAAGGCCTCTTGAAGTCTATGCTTCAGACATTGAACAAGCATTCATTCCTTCATATATTTTGCTTAAAACTAGTCACATGGCCTGCCCACATTTGAGGAGGTGGAAAAATACAGTTCATCTCTGAATGGAAAGAGCCGCAAAGTGTTTGTGGCCACTTTTTATCTACCATAGTTGCTACAGATGGTTTATAATCTACTGAATTGATGCCATACATTGCAAGGTAACTGATTTATTTCTCAGACAGTAAACTATGTCTTGAAGAGGGAAGTCCTTCATTATTGCACTCTCCCCCAGTGATACTGGTCAATTAGTTGGCTGGTCCATCTGGTTAAAAACTAACTTTCTTTTAACAATGGAAAGTTGAGTTTTGTAATTCTTTGTCCGTTGAGGAGCATAAGGATATAACACTATTACTGTTTTTCTTTGATTACCTAGCCTGGAAGCATAGGATTTTCCCTTTGTAGACCCTTTCTATATTGATCACTCTCTCTTGTCTGGCACCGTGTTATTGTAGTTAGCTATTTATGTATGTGCTTTCTCTCTCATAGGAGGCAGAACTAATAAATGGCTCATGTTTACTGTATAACACCTACTCCAGTGTCTGCACATAGGAAAGCCTGAATAAATTTTTACTGAATTGATTACCATGGCCTATCTCATTGAATAAAACAGTTCTACATTAGAAAAAAATAATTAATGACCATATCCAGTTTTGGCTGAACAGATAGCAACTGTATTTCAAAACAAATCATAGGTTTTTCAGTATAAAATCTTAAGAATAGAAAAGCAGACTTGATATTTTGATTTTTTTATTTTGTTCCTATATTCCTCTTCTACTCATAGTGTTTCCATATTAGAGAGGCAAAAGAATGAAAACAGTGATTTAATGAAATGATCCCTAAAAGTTTCAATTTATGCTTTTTTTCCCCCAGACGTCAAAAAGACTAAAAGATTAGTTGAGTTCAATTCAGTCACTCAGTCGTGTCCGACTCTTTGCGACCCCATGAATCACAGCACGCCAGGCCTCCCTGTCCATCACTAACTCCCGGAGTCCACGCAAACCCATGTCTATAGAGTCGGTGATGCCATCCAGCCATTTCATCCTCTGTCGTCCCCTTCTCCTCCTGCCTGCAATCCTTCCTAGCATTAGGGTCTTTTCCAGTGAATCAACTCTTTGCATGAGGTGGCCAAAGCATTGAAGTTTCATCATCAACATCAGTCCTTCCAATGAACAGCCAGGACTGATCTCCTTTAGGATGGACTGGTTGGATCTCCTTGTAGTTCAAGGGACTCTCAAGAGTCTTCTCCAACACCACAGTTCAAAAGCATCCATTCTTCGGTGCTCAGCTTTCTTCACCATGCAACTCTCACGTCCATACATGACCACTGGAAAAACCATAGCCTTGACAAGTCAGACCTTTGTTGGCAAAGTAATGTCTCTGCTTTTAAATGTGCTATCCAGGTTGATCATAATTTCTTTCCAATGAGTAAGCATCTTTTAATTTCATGGCTGTAGTCACCATCTGCAGTGATTTTGGAGCCCCCCAAAATAAAGTCTGATACTGTTTCCACTGTTTCCCCATCTATTTGCCATGAAGTGATGGGACCAGATGCCATGATCTTAGCTTTCTGAATGTTGAGTTTTAAGCCAACTTTTCCACTCTCCTCTTTCACTTTCATTAAGAGGCTCTCCAGTTCTTCTTCACTTTATGCCATAAGGGTGGTGTCATCTGCATATCTGAGGTTATTAATATTTCTCCTGGCAGTCTTGACTCCAGCTTGTGCTTCCTCCAGCCCAGTGTTTCTCATGATGTACTCTGCATATAAGTTAAATAAGCAGGGTGACAATATACAGCTTTGACGTACTCCTTTTCCTTTTTGGAACCAGTCTGTTGTTCCATGTCCAGTTCTGTTGCTTCCTGACCTGCATACAGGTTTCTCAAGAGGCAGGTTAGGTGGCCTGGTATTCCCATCTCTTTGGGAGTTTTCCACAGTTTATTGTGATCCACACAAAGGCTTTGGCATAGTCAATAAGGCAGAAATAGATGTTTTTCTGATACTCTCTTGCTTTTTCATGATCCAGCGAATCTTGGCAAATTGATATCTGGTTCCTCTGCGTTTTCTACAACCACCTTGAACATCTGGAACTTCATGTATTGCTGAAGCCTGGCTTGGAGAATTTTGAGCATTACTTTACTAGCATGTGAGATGAGTGCCATTGAGTTTATAAAGTACTTAATTACACAAAGTATTTGGCAGTTTGGTGATTAAATACCAGTAGATCTTGTTAGTTAATATTTTATAAGTGTTCTCTCTTATGTATCATCTGATTGAATAGAAGTAATTGCATCCTTTGCTGTTCTTTGGGAACATTTTGACGACTACTTAAAAGATTTTAACAAAACTTATAGTTAGAAAGGAGCAGTACCCAGTGATCATTTCTGGGTAGCAGGGAGTTCACCTTTGGCCACTCCCCCACATAGTGAGACTCCTGTAGTGGGCCTTGATGCAGATTCTTACCACCGTGATCTTGGACACAGAGAGCTCTCTTATCTCCATATACTTAGAGAGTGAGTTTGTGATGCCACAGTGATGTGCTGACATGTTGGAACCAGATAGAGAGAGAGGAGCACAGTGAAGTCATGGAGACCGGCAGAAAAATACTGGGGTAACTGTCAGAAAACCTAGGCTACAGAAGACCCTGAGGTTGTGTTCAAAATTGTGACATGAAGATTCTCGGGTCTGATATATGTCAAATTAACCCTAGTGGGGTATAAATGTATTGAGGCAAAAGAGCAATTCTTTGTAGCAATTTAAGAAGTTAGAATACCAGCAAAATCTTTGCATTATTTCTATTTGTGAAGTGATTAAAAGTAACTTGCAAATTTTATTTATATCTTCATCCACCATGAATGATGAAAAACAAGTACCATTTATGTTTAGGGATCCGTAACAGAATTGTAGAACCAATTCTGTACTTAGTGCTTTATGTAAAAAGTTGAATGGCTGTAGGGTGTTGCCCCAGCTTTGCAGTAATGAAAGAATGTTGATTTACTATTTCTCACCCAACACAGAAAATATATTTTAAAAATCTTTAATAATTTAGAAAATATTACTGCCTTTTAACTGTTAAACAAATAAAAATGTGTCTGCAATAGAAAAAGCACATCAGTCAGATAATGTCTAGGCTTTCTGTTAGAAAATGTAACAGCCTAAACCCTGTTACTCTGCAAAGTGTCAGGCTCCTACAGCATTGTTGCTCCCTTTGACTCTCCCATCAGCCCTCCCTACCCAGCGGTTCTGCATCTGCAGATTGAACCAGTTCCATTCTTGGCTGTTGACTCCACAGATGCGGAACCACAGGCATGGAGGACCAACTGTGCTGTTCCATTTTATGGAAGGGGCAGGTGCTCCACAGGTCTCAGCGTCTGTAGCCAGTACACCTCAGACACTGAAGTTCAGCTGTATGTGTTAGACTGTGGAGAGACGATGATTGGTTTTATCTTACCTGAGATCT
>ML660215.1:0-88236 GCA_007570785.1 Antilocapra americana
TGAAAACTGACCTTTTCTAGTCCTGTGGCCACTGATGACTTTTCCAACTTTGCTGGCATATGCAGATGATACCACTGTAATGGCAGAAATTGAAGAGGAACTAAAGAGCCCTTCGATGAAGGTGAAAAAGCTGACTTAAGACTCAATATTAAAAAAACTAAGATCATGGCAGCAGGTCCTATCACTTCATGGCAAATAGATGGGAAAATGTGGAAACAGTGTCAGATTTCATTTTCTTGGGCTCCAGAATCAATGTGGGCAATGACTGCAACCCTAATATTAAAATACACTTGCACCTTGGAAGTATGTGTGCTAGTCACTCAGTAGTGTAGACTCTTTGCAACCCCATGGATTCCTCTGTCCATAGGATTCTCAAGGGAAGAATACTGGAGTGGGTAGCCATTTCCTTCTCCAGAGGATCTTCCCAACCCAGGGATCAAACCTGGGTCTCCTGCATTGCAGGTGGATTCTTTACCATCTGAGCAACCAGGGAAGCTCTCCTTGAAAGTACAGTTATGACAAAGCTAGACAGAGTATTAAAGAGCACAGACATCACTTTGCTGACAAAGATCCATCTAGTCAAAGCTATGACTTTTCCAGTAATCATGTATGGATGTGAGATTTGGAATAAACAGAAGGCTGAGCACCAAAGAATTGATTCTTTCAAACTGTTGTGTTAGGAGAAGACTCTTGAGAGTCCCTTGGACTGTAAGGAGATCAAGCCAGTCAATCCTAAAGAATATCAACCCTGAATGTTCATAGGAAGGTCTGCTATGAAAGCTGAAGCTCCAATACTTTGGCCACCTATGGGAAAAGCTGACTAATTGGAAAAGACCCTGATACTGGGAAAGATAGAAGGCAGGAGGAGAAGGGGACAACAGAAGATGAGATGGTTGGATGGCATCACTTACTCAATGGACATGAGTTTGCGCAAGATCCGTGAGATGGTGAAGAACAGGGAAGCCTGGCATGCTGTGGTCCATGAGGTCGCAGAGTCAGACACAACTGAGCAACTGAATAGCAACAAAATATACAAAACCAAAAATATTTACCCCACACAGTGTTTACCTTTGTGTGAGGAGGTTTTAAGGAGTTTTACTTTCTTCCATGTGCTTTTGTTATGTAGTTTCCAAACTGTTTAAACTAAATATCATTTACTTTTATAAATATGCAAAGGCAATTAATGCTGTTTAAAAAATAGAAGAAACCATACTTCCTTCCAAGATACTTTTCCCCTACTATGGTTCCCTCTTGTCTCTCTGGCTTAGTCAGTCGTGTCGCTCAGTTGTGTCCGACTCTTTGCGACCCCATGGACTGTAGCCTACCAGGCACCTCCATCTGTGGGATTTTCCAGGCAAGAATACTGGAATGGGTTGCCATGTCCTTCTCCAGTTTTTGTCTTAGAGGCAAAGATAATTGTGAGTGCCCTTAGGTTTAAGCAAAGTATAGTCATGTTATATCACCCAATCTCCAAAGTTCTTCAGACTTCCTTGGACATGGGATGACATTCTTGTTAGAAGAAAACTGTAGGCTTCTAAGGATGAACTGGGGAAGGCAAGTTCTTGGGCGGGAGGAAAGTCATTGCCTTCAGAACCAATTCCACTATTAACTGAGCAAGGTGATTCTCTATTTGGGAATTCATGAATCTTATTTATGAAAGAATTTTTGGCTAGCTCATCTAGAACATCTGGCAGCTTGATTTCTCATTAACTGTGATTAAACTCAAATCTGTTGAATTTTAAAAGTACATATGCTATTTGTAAGAAAGTATTTTTTAGCAGTAACCACATAAACTAAGTGACCTATTAATAAAATAGTATTTATATTATTTAAAAATGCAGGATATATAGAACCATCTCTTATCTGTAGATATTAACCGTAGATAATATTTAGAGCTATTCAGTCCTGAGGGCCAGAGAAGGCAATGGCACCCCACTCCAGTACTCTTGCCTGGAAAATCCCATGGACGGAGGAGCCTGGTGGGCTGCAGTCCATGGGGTCACTAAGAGTCAGACATGACTGAGCGACTTCACTTTCACTTTCCTGCACTGGAGAAGGAAATGGCAACCCACTCCAGTGTTCTTGCCTAGAGAATCCCAGGGACAGGGGAGCCTGGTGGGCTGCTGTCTATGTGGTCGCACAGAATTGGACACAACTGAAGCAGCTTAGCAGCAGCAGCAGTCCTGAGGGTTGGCAAATTGGAAGAGTCAATCAGTGTTGACAAATAAAAGTTCTAGCAATAGTAATAGCAGTGGTGACAATGTTAATAGTAGTAATTAATTAAACATAGTTGAGAAAACCCTCTATTTTACCTTCAGATATTTATAATATGTGTAATGTTTTGCTTACATCATCTTCCAAATATTCAATATGCAATGCCAAAGTAAATAGACTGAACTAAATTAATAAAGCTAAATTAGCAAGACTTAATTAGCCTTGAAGAAGATTTCCTGGCATTTATAAGCAAAGCATTTCTCCCATCCTGTATCTCTCATCATAAGAGAGATTCCTGTAAAATTCCTAGTTTCTGTGTTTTCCGTCTTCATATTCATCCCTTTGAAGTCACTCTTATCAACACCTCTTATTTTAATTTATTGATAAAGTATTATGAGTTAGACTCTGGGGAAAAAAACATAAAGTAGTAACCAAAATAACTTTCTTAAAAACCTCCCATCTACTACCTAAATGTTATAAGTAATATTTTCATATCTATTTCAAATAATTTCATGTAGATACTTATATACGTAAGCATGTTTTTTACATAAAGGAAAAACCATTATTTTCGTTCATTTTTTCTACCATCATTTCCCCCAGTTTAGTTCAGTTCAGTTGCTCAGTCATGTCAGACTCTTTGTGACCCCATGAACCACAGCACACCAGGTCTCCCTGTCCATCACCAACTTCTGGAATCCACCCAAATCCGTGTCCTTTGAGTCAGTAATGCCATCCAACCATCTCATCCTCTGTCTTCCCCTTCTCCTCCTGCCCTCAATCCTTCCCAGCATCAGGGTCTTTTCAAACGAGTCAACTCTTTGCATGAGGTGGCCAAAGTATTGAAGTTTCAGCTTTAACATCAGTCCTTCCAGTGAACACCCAGGACTGATCTCCTTTAGGATGGACTGCTTGGATCTCCTTGTAGTCCAAGGGACTCTCAAGAGTCTTCTCCAACACCACAGTTCAACAGCATCAATTCTTCAATGCTCAACTTTCTTTATAGTCCAACTCTCACATCCATGCATGACCACTGGAAAAACCATAGCATTGACTAGATGGACCTTTGTTGACAAAGTAATGTCTCTGCTTTTTAATATGCTGCATACTTTGGTCATAACTTTGCTTCCCAGAGTAAGCATCTTTTAATTTCATGGCTGCAATCACCACCTGCAGTGATTTTGGAGCCCAGAAAAATAAAATCAATCACTGTTTCCACTGTTTTCCCATCTATTTGCCATGAAGTGATGAGACCAGATGCCATGATCTTAGTTTTCTGAATGTTGAGCTTTAAGCCAACATTTTCACTCTCCTCTTTCACTTTCATCAAGAGGCTCTTTAGTTCTTCTTCACTTTCTGCCATAAGGGTGGTGTCATTTGCATATCTGAGGTTATTGATATTTCCCCAGCAATCTTGATTCCAGCTTGTGGTTCCTCCAGCCCAGCATTTCTTATGATGTACTCTGCATATAAGTTAAATAAGCAGAGTGACAATATCCAGCCTTGACGTACTCCTTTTCCTATTTGGAATCAGTCTGTTGTTTCATGTTCAGTTATAACTGTAGCTTCCTGATCTGCATACAGGTTTCTCAAGAGGCAGGTCAGGTGGTCCCCCATGACCTGCCAAAACTATTGCTATTCTGTGATATAAAAAAAAAGTACAAAATACATGCATCTTATTGTACATAAATTTTATCTCATGAGAAAATAAGGTACTGCAAAATACTAACTTCTAGTTAAATACATCCAGTCTAACTACTGATAGCTAGAAGTTTGATATTTAACACAAAATGTTTGATCAGCAGATGAGTAGATCTACAAACAGAAACTAAAAATATTAATTGCATAATATTGGTGGCAGATAGTTTGGTATTCACTGCAAAATTCTTTAATTTTTTTATGCTTGAAATTTTCTTAGAAAGTGTTGGGTTAAGGGAACTAGAAGAGCCTCAGATTCCTAGAATGCAAACAGCAGCAGGCATTTTTAAAGATCAGATGTGATGTGCTTAACAATAATCTAGGGAAGAAATAATGAGAAAGCAAACTCAAAAGATTATATAAATGGAAGGTTTGTGTATCAAGAAAAGCAGTCACAAAGATAAGATACTTGTGAAGAAGAGGCAACCATATTTGGAAATAATCTGATATCCAGAGTGATGAAAAGTAAGAATTTAATTATGATTAGATGCTTTTAGCAGAATGGAGATTCTGGAGAATGCAGAGGTCATGCAATGCTAGCAGATAATAGAATTCCAACTAGCTAGAGTGAAGAGATAGCACTTAAAAACCCAAGCACTTATTTGAGAGCCTTATAGCAACAGAAGGCTTACCTGAAAACTATGTCTCATAAGTTGAGCTGAATCATGAAAGCTCTGCAGCCAGAGGCTCCCAGCTAACTGGCCTGGTTGCAGGTGAACAGCAAGTTATTTCTTGAAGAGAAACGTTAATGGTGAACTTCTCTGACTATCATTCTGAACTCTGTGAATGCTAGTGTTATTGAAGATCTGAATTAAGCTGTACACCTCAAGATTTTGGAGTGGTATTCTGATGGACAGTTAAATACTGGCTTATTTTGACATTATTGAGGTTTGATTTTAGACTTTGTTAGAGTGGGTCTAATGTAAGGCTAATCTAGGTTTAAAGAAAATTTACTCCTAAACTGTAGCTTTTCTAGAATTTCAAATAATTGCCTCGGTTACTTAGTGATATCTATCCATCCTGGCTATTTGGAATTTTAATATTACCCAACACTGTGAATTACAGAATATTCAATAAGTTCACAACTTCTTGGCAGTTCTTTTCTATCCGGCCCCATAGGACCTTGTTTTATGCATGCAAAGCTCAGTACGCAGCTAGAAATGCAAGGGGACTCTAACAAAGATAATGTGCTACTTCTCTGTACAACCTCTCTGTTCCAATTCCTTTCCCTGCAAAGCTCAGCTAGGATCTCAGTCCGAACTTCCATTTTCTCTGCCAGAAAAACCACTACTCTGTGTTCCCACTTCACTTCTCCATGCTTAGAGATTCCTCCTGGCACAAATTTCACACAAACATGGAACTCACCTCACATGTTTCTCTTCATTCAAAGATCATACGTTTGAGTTGTTTGTCATCCAATGCCTGAAAGTAATGTTTTTTATGAACTAAATACAGTGTCATATTTACTTTGGTGGGAGGTTAATTCTGATAACCATCACTCCATCATTCTCAGAACGAGAAAGCCAAGTGCTCATATCTAAATAGGAAAAGACTCATATATTATTTAGAGGAATGTCTCGAGTTCTTTTCATTATTTGAAGTGTAACTGAATTTCTTAACAGAGTTTCCTAGCAGGTGACCAGTTATAGAGCAGCTTTTAACATGGGTGTTGGAGCCCTTTCCTTTCTCGCTATGACTAGTTACACAAAGTTGAGATGAGAGTGAAAGGTGGGCTTAAAGCTCAACATTCAGAAAACTAGGATCATGGCATCCAGTCCCATCATTTCATGGGAAATAGATGGGGAAAGAGTGGAAAGAGTGGCTGATTTTATTTTCCTGGGCTCCCAAATCACTGCAGATGGTGATTGCAGCCATGAAATTAAAAGGTGCTTATTCCTTGGAAGGAAAGCTATGACCAACCTAGGCAGCATGTTAAAAAGCAGAGACATTACTTTGTCAACAAAGGTCCGTCTAGTCAATGCTATGGCTTTTCCAGTAGTCATGTATGGATGTGAGAGTTGGACAGTGAAAGAGGCTGAGCACCGAAGAACTGATGCTTTTGAACTATGGTGTTGGAGAAGACTCTTGAGAGTCCCTTGGACTGCAAGGAGATCCAACCAGTCCATCCTAAAGGAGATCAGTCCTGAGTTTTCACTGGAAGGACTGATGTTAAAGCTGAAACTCCAATACTCTGGCCACCTCATGCGAAGAGCTGACTCACTGGAAAAGACGCTAATGCTGGGAAGGATTGAGGGCAGGAGGAGAAGGGGACAACAGAGGAAGAGATGGTTGGATGGCATCACCTACTCAGAGGACATGGGTTTGGGTGGACTCTGGGAATTGGTGATGAATAGGGAGGCCTGGATGCTGCAGTTCGTGGGGTTGCAAAGAGTCGGACGCAACTGAGCAACTGAACTGAACTGAACTGATGGCTCAAGGTTCTCTGATTAGAGCTGGTTTCTATTTCCACTAGGGGATTTAGGTTGGAGAATTACAGATTTTGGTAAATCTAAGAGTGGATTGAGTCTGTTCTTAATCTCATTTATTTAAGCTCTTTATATATTATGTCAGTTTCATATTCCTGTTAACTAATTACTGCAAATTTAGTGGCTTAAAACATCACACATTTAAAAGTCAAATGCCACATATACACAATGGAATATTACTCAGCATTAAAAAAAATTCATTTGAATCAGTTCTACTCAGGTGGATGGAACTGGAGCCTATTATCCAGAGTGAAGTAAGCCAGAAGGAAAAACAAAAATACAGTATACTAATGCATATATATGGAATATAGAAAGATGGTAACGAGAACCCTGCATGCGAGACAGCAAAAGGAACGCAGATGTATAGAGCAGTCTCATGGACTTTGTGGAAGAGGGCAAGGGTGGGATGATATGGGAGAATGGCATTGAAACATGTTAATTATCCTATGTGTAATCAATCGCCAGCCCAGGATTGTTGCTTGGGGCTGGTGCACCGGGATGACCCAGGGGGAAGTAATCAGGAGGGAGGAGGGAGGGGGGTTCTGGAGGGGGAGCATATGTATACCCATGGCGGATTCAATCAATGTATGGCAAAACCAACACAATAAAGAAAATTTTAAAAAAATAAATAAATAAAAGTCAAATGCCAGAGAACATCTATAGGACTGAAGTGTTATCAGAACTGCATCCTTTTGAAGGTTCCAGGGCAAAATTCATTCCTTGTCTCTTCCAGCTCCTAGAGGCTGCTGGCTTTCCTCACCATGTAGCCACATCTTTCCTATCTCTGCATCCTCACATTGCTTCCTTATCTCTCTTACCTATGGCTTCGTATTTATAAGAACCCTTCTAACTGCATGGGGACAACTATATAATCTCCTCACCTCAAAACCCTGCATTTACATACATCAGCAAACTGTCTTTTATATTTATGATCATGTATTCTTGAGTGTGTGCCAAGATGCTTGAGTCATGTCTGACTCTTTGCAACTCTATGGACCACAGCCCACTAGACTCCTCAGTCCATGGGATTCTCCAGGTAAAATACTGGAGTGGTTTGCCATGTACTCCTCCAGGGGATCTTCCTGACCCAGGAATGGAACCTACGTCTCCTGTGTCTCTTGCATTGGCAGGCAGGTTCATTACCACTAGTGCCACCTGGGAAGCCCATGGTCACATAGTCTCAGATTTGGGGAATTAGAACATGGCCATCTTCGGGGTCATTATTCAGTCTACTGTACATATGAAAAGATAAATGTCTCTGAAGTCCAAATTTCAACAAATGAAAATGATTGCACACCTTTTCAAATCTATTTTTATTCAGACTATTTCATTACTTTAAAATATACTGGCCAAACACACACAAAATTTGGAGCAGCTTTAATGACAAAACCCCGTGGACAATTTCCTTTTAATATCTCAGAGATATGGTTGAATAAATCCTATGTTATTACAGGAAGACTTTCTCTCTATGAGATTTACCTGCTGAAATCTCAATGCATTACAGATTGAATAAAACTTTCATTTAAAATAACACTTTGAAATTGACCTAGGAGGAAAAACCTCATACCTGAGAGTAAGATGGCTGCACATATATTTAGAATGTTCCTGTTTCTAGGAGTTCTTGGTTTCAAATTCTCTCCTCTGTGCATAGCAACTTACCTTTGTGAAGTGACTTCCAACAATTCTTCTCAAGTTCCATTCTCCTTAATGTGGACTGGCCTTTTCTGATATATTGCCATTGTGTGAAATTTTCCATAGTATTTCCCTGGAGGTTTTTCTTTCCCTGATCTGCAAGATAAAACAGAAGTATAGATATTCATCAAAAACTCAGTACTTTTATAACAGATTAAATGTCACTTCTTAGGAAATATGTAATATGCATGCAGCCTAGCTAAAAATAGCTTCCATGTGTTTCTGTTTCTTTCTGAACTATTACAGAATAATATAAATAATATTACTCCCACACTTTAGCATTTTTTAAGATGGAGAAATTTCCCCCCAAGCTGGGACATGGCATTAACATGTGAACTATCACCTTTTTTTTTCGACAAGGTTCTAGGTCTGAGGAATGAACAAAATGTCCTCTTTGAGGAATTTGAAACTCAAAGATGAATGAGTTATATACATTTGAGCAGCTTGCACAAAAACTAGAATTCTAAATTACACTTTTAAATGCCTCAGTGGTTCAAAATTAATTTTGTTTTATGTCATTTCCACTCAGAGTGTTATGCTTGACTCTTGACCTAGGCCGCAAAATCTTTATAAAAGGAAGGATACCCTCTTCCATTGAGAATCACATGTATCTACGAGTACAGTGCTGAGCAAATTAATAACTATGTAATGTAGAATTTATTGCATTTAATGCATAACTAATTAATTATTTAATCCATAACTAATAAATTGCATAACTATTTAATGCAGAATGTAATGCAGGATTTATTCCATAATTCTGTCATCAAAGAAGCCATTGTGAAAGTTGCTCAGTTGTGTCCAACCCTTTGTGATCCATAGACTGTAGCCTGTCAGGCTCCTCTGTCCATGGATTTCTCCAGGCAAGAATACTGGAATAGGTAGCCACTCCCTTCTCCAGGGGAATCTTCCTGACCCAGGGATCAAACCCAGGTCTCCTGCATTGCAGGTGGATTCTTTACTGTCTGAGACACCAAGGAAGCCATTATGAGAATATAAAGTCAACTCAGAGAAAGAGAAAGGACGAATTCTGTGTGTGTGCATGTGCATGTATGTACATAAATTTCATAAAATTTTCCAAAGTGGAAAAATAAACTTATATCCAGACATATGAATAAAACTTGTACCTAGTCCATAGAGTTTATAAAATAATGACATACAACCCAGTAGAGGGATGATGGACAAAAACTCTAACTAAACAAACAAAAACCAGCTTATGTAGGCATTTTATTTTATAAAAGATGTTATCTAAATTGCCAATAAAGCTATGAAAATGCATTTAGCTTATTTAATTATTAGGCAAATGCAAACAAAGCATGAGGCCAAATATCTATACATCCTCCAGAAGAACTAAGATAATAACAATACTAACAAAAAGGAAAATGTGAAGGAAGAGAAAAAGAGGAAGAGGAAAGGCAAGAGAGAGAAAAAGAAGAGTTTTTAAATAGTGGGGAAAAAAACAAGTGTTGGTAAAGAAGAGGAGTAACAGTGATTCTCAAACAATATTGACAGGATTAAAAAGTTGATAGGCCCATTTTGGATAATTATTGCACATCAATGGCATGACCGGCCTCATGTCTTCACCCAACATTTGTTAATGCCCTCTGTCATCAAGAAGCAAAGTATGATCTCTGGCCTTTCAATTCTGTGTTCATTTATGTGACTTGCTTTGGATAGATTTAGCAAAAGTTACAGAATTAGAATCTTGTAAATGCAGTTGTGCATTTCTACTTTATATTTTTGCCTTTTTGAATGAGAATATGACAGATATTCAGATGATATCACCCTTATGGCAGAAAGTGAGGAAGAACTAAAGAGCCTCTTGATGACAGTGAAACAGGAGAGTGAAAATGTTGGCTTAAAGCTCAACAAATTCAGAAAAGTAAGATATTGGCATCCGGTCCAGTCACTTCATGGGAAATATATGGGGAAAGAGTGGCTGACATTGTTTTTCTGGGCTCCAAAATCACTGCAGATGATGACTGCAGCCATGAAATTAAAAGATGCTTACTCCTTGGAAGGAAAGTTATGACCAACCTAGATAGCTTATTAAAAAGCAGAGACATTACTTTGTCAACAAAGGTCCATCTAGTCAAGGCTATGGTTTTTCCAGTAGTCATGTATGGATGTGAGAGTTGGACTATAAAGAAAGCTGAGTGCCAAAGAATTGATGCTTTTGAACTGTGATGTTGGAGAAGAATCTTGAGAGTCCCTTGGACTGCAAGGAGATCCAAGCAGTCCATCCTAAAGGAGATCAGTCCTGGATGTTCATTGGAAGGGCTGATGTTAAGGCTGAAACTCCATATGGCAAAACCAACACGATAAATGTAAAGAAAAATAAATAAATAAAATTTAAAAAAAAAGCTTAAACTCCAATACTTTGGCCACTTCATGCGAAGTGCTGACACATTTGAAAAGACCTGATGCTGGGAAAGATTGGGGACAGGAGGAGAAGGGGACGACAGAGGATGAAATGGTTGGATTTCATCACCAACTCAATGGACATGGGTTGGGTGGACTCTGGGAGTTGGTGATGGACAGGGAGGCCTGCCATGCTGCAGTTCATGGGGTCGCAAAGAGTCGGACATGACTGAGCAACTGAACTGAACTGAACTGATGCTTAGATTAGGTGCTAGAGAGTAAGAGGTAAATGGAGGCAGTCGGGTCATTTTCGTCCCAGCCAAGGTTACCCTAAATCAGCAACAGCCAATCTGTCTACACTCAAACATTTAATGGTGTATCCATGAAGAGCAGGATAATATAGCTGACCTCCAGTTAACCCCAGTGGAATATACTACTCAAAACTTCTCAGTGATACTTCATTGCTTTCCAGATAAATTCCATACTCTATAGCTCAGATGATTTCACCTAATGTATTTCCCTCCTATCTCTTCAGTATAGTTAGTATCTTCTTATTTTCTCTACTTTCCTATATATGCATACTACAAAACTGTGAAAAAGAGTTATAATGTGTCACTTTTATTTGATTCCCCTCCCTCTGTTGCCATATAGAACCTTGGCCAAAAGGATAGTCTCTGTAAAGAAGATGGGTTTGAATATCATGTCCATCACTTATAAACCTGCCAAAAGTTTTTCCTTTATAGGTAAAGTGGAAATACTAATAGCAATTTACACATAGGGTGTGTGTTAGTCCCATAGTCATGTCCAACTCTTTGTAACCCCCATGGACTGTGGCCTGCTAGGCTGCTCTGTCCATGGAATTTTCTAGGCAAGAATACTGGAATGGGTTGTCATTTCCTTCTCCAGGGGATCTTCCCAACCTAGGGATCAAACCTGGGTCTCCTGCATTACAAGCAGATTCTTTACCATCTGAGCCACAGAGAAGCCCTACATAAAGGGTGATTGAGGGTGTCAGTAACTTATGCCTGGTAAGCACTCCACAAGTGTTGCCTACTATTATAAATACTCTTTTTTTCCTCTTAGAATCCCCTATTAATTTTTCAACATACAGACCACAGATTCTCAAACACCCTTGGCTGATATTCCTTCCTGTGCCACCCTAACTCCCATGCTCATTCCTCTACTTTGTTCCTCTTATACCCTGGACATGCAATCTAGTAGCTCTTACCAATAACATAATAGCTGATCTGTTTGTCTTCCCTCAGGGAATTGTAAGCTTCTTAAAGGCAGGGACAGGACCTAGTTCACTTGTGAATTACAGGTGCCTGCACCTAATCCATTGAAGATGTTCTGTGAACATGCTTCCTTCTGTGAATTTTGGAAACGTCAAGGCCCAGCTTTAGCAGAGAAGAGAATGAAGAGTCATAGTGGGAAAGGCTGTGAAGCATAAAGAGCTCTTGGCTCAGTTATGGTTATGTACATGAGTGTCTTCTACATCAATGACTAGAAGGAATATATTGCCACCCAGCTGAGTTCAAACATAAACAACTGGTAACCCAGGCATCCTACCAGGATCCTGGGTCTAAATAACTGTGATCTAGCCAAGTGGTGGCTCATAACAGAAACAGCTGATTTTTTTTTTTATGTAGTTACCAGCTCAGTTTCCCTAAAAAAATTTAGATAGCTCTTTGCTTTAAAAGTCATTTATTGTGGGAAAAAAAAAAACTATCTCTGAGAAGCCAAAATTTGGAATGAATATGAGAAGCCACCTTCATCAAAATCATGGTGGTAAGTAGAAGACCTCATTTTGATGAAGCTGCCAGTTTTTCTAGATTTCCAAAGGCAACAAATCTGAAAATGATACATATTGTGATTTTCCCATCTGGAATTTCAAAGCTATCTTTCATTAGTTTATCCACATTTCTCTGAAGAATGATTATTGCATCTAGAATTAGAAATATGATAGTCGTATCCTTGAGGGAACTTCTTCCATTTTAAGCTCAGTTTCCACTGTAGAAGAGATTCATTTCCCTTCTTTACATTTTTTTCTCAGTATATGATAAAATTAAGAATCAATTAGAAAATGCATGGGCTTCTCTGATAGCTCAGCTGGTATATGCATAGGGGAAACTGAAAATAAATATAGGGGAGATTCAAACACACACACAGATTAATATAGATAGGTAGATAATAAATAATTTCCCCAGATTCTCAGCAAAATTCTCTTCATAAATCCCTGCTTTTGCATCTAGAGAATGGTATTTCTCTTTGGATTCTCCAGGATTACCTGGCAATAACTAGTACAGTTTTGGTGGACATAAGTGAAACTCAGATATTTGCAGTCAGTTTGCAGTTTGACTAGTGTATGCTAGCTCTTTCTCAGTCTTTTCTTCCCTTTTTATTTGACTTAAATCTCTTTCAGAATAATGCCCTTTCCCAAGTTGCTTTGACTTGGAGGATAGGTAATATATAATAATTAACTTTTGTAAAACCTTTCATTTCTTGGACATAGATAATTGAATTACTGTTTATATGATCCTACATGCTAAAAACATTAGATATCCAAGTAACAAATTCCAAATTGCTGAATTCACTGATTCATGGGTAAATTGGATGCTTTATCCATTTGAATTTCAAACATCATGTAGTATAAAATATAAAAACATTTGGAAAGAAAAGATAGTTATAAATTCAAGTAACTCTCAGTAATTCACCATTCCATGTAATGTTGTGATTTTGTTTTGTAATGTGTTATGGTGAGGCTTACTGGTAATAGAAGTGCCTGCTTCCAATTAGGTATTTGAGAATGCGGAACTATTCTATCATGCAAGGATTAAAAAATAGTATATAATAGGAATGCAGAACATCTGCTCAGTATGAAATAATGTTAAATCAAAGGTCTTAAAAATATTCGATAGTTGGTATCCATTGGCTAGTTGACTAAAAACAGGAAGTACTGAGGGATGTTCCCAGATGCTCAACTTCAGTGGACATTCTCAGGGAAGACTGAATGCTATCTCTGAGAAAATAAGGAAAACAGCTGCTATGGGGAGCTCCTTTATGACCAGTGTTCCTAATTCTCTTTGATCCATATATATTCTTTGCATCAAATAACCTGCATTGCTTAGTATCTTTACAATTGGGGTTATGTCTGGTGATATATGGCTAGCAAGAAGGGTTTGAAATTTACATCACAATGTAATCTAATAATTAGGAGACACTGGATTCCTAAGTTTGGGATAAGAATGTTCTCTATCCCCAAAATAGGAAAGCATACACTCGCTTTTGAGAACAGCATGAGAAATTATGCAAAGAGGTGGCCTAACTGTGAATATGGAGCTATAAATTGAGAATTTAGGAAGGCTGTCTATGTTGGCAGGAATCAAAAATATCTCCTTTCTGGATCAATACAATGAACAATAGAATGGATACCACTATACACCTGAAGAAATAAACTAACCAATAATATTAGAGAAATGATTTAAAATAAACATGAATCCTCTCTTCAAGACTTGGATATGATTCTCTTTTCTTAGACTTTTTCTGGGGGGAAAAAAATAACAGGAACTAAGTCCAGAGAAAATATTAATGTAATTTTCAATGAGGCCAGTTTGGACCACTGAAAAAGGTCAAATGTGTCTTTCCCCTCAGCATCCATGAAATAGGCTTACCAGTAGTCGAGTTTCTTCAAGTAGAAAGTGAAGGCAACAGACGAAACCATGCTGAGACAGAAACAGACATGGTAACCTACAACTACCATATTTGTGACTGAGGTAGGATTATACTTTAAGGTTTAGAAATCTTAAATAACTATTTAAGATATTAGCTATTAAAAAGGGAACATTAAATCCCTGATGATCACAAGTATCAATGTGTCTCTATTTTCTCATTAAAATTATTAAAATTCAAGATGCAAAAGACTTTAAATAAATAAGAAGTAAATCAAATATTTTAGCCACCTTTATGCAAACCTATCCTATGATAACATTTCTGAGTTTGTACATTTGGGAAATTTGAGACTTTTTAAAGGGATGATGACTATGTAAGTAGGTAACATGTCAAAGACCTGATAGAATGAAATGCTCACTCAGATGACAGACATCACCACAGTAAAATTGACACCGACTCTAAGATGCATATATATGCTTTCCAACTCTGACTCCTATGTCATTCTTTTTTAAGGACAGAGCATTTCCCTCAAACTGGTGCATTATCCAATGGGTTGTTACAAGCAATAGTGACTTGTGGAAACTAAAACTACTAATACTAACACAGAGTAGCTCCAAATTCCATTCCCTTGTATGCAAGTGCCCACCAGAGGGCCAATTGTTAAAAATCCATATTCCTTAGATGTGGAGATCATCTTTTTGTTGAAAAACTCACATCTCACAATTTGTTACTTATTATTTCATTTCATATTTTTATCTGAATTTTTGAAGCATTTACAAATGTTGCAAAACCATTCAGTAAAAATCCAAATCAGTAGCTTTCGCATACTTTCAAATCCCGAATCCTCCTGGTTCCTCTATTATGAACATGTTGGCTTTCAACTTAAAGTCAGCGTTAACTTGTCCTTTAGCCAATCAGTTGCCAGGTTTAATTCAGTTTTAAAAGAAGAAACATTTATTGGGCGCTTATTACATGTCTTGCACGGTGACAGGCAGAAATCCTGTCTCTGAATTGAGCCTCAAATCCTAGTCACATTTTCTACTTCTATTACCCTATGGCATCATTCCAACAGTTGTTTTCTCTGTCTTCTTGCTCTCTTCCTTTATATATTATACTGTTAGCAGGGACTTTTGTCAGTCTGTCTGGGAAGCTAATGTCTGTTTTGCACCATAAAGAAGATGTCAATATATCCCAAGACCTTAGTAAAAAAAAAACAAACAGAAATATGCTGTGTTTTAGCAGTCACTTGCTTTCTTTGTTAATAACACCTCTATAACTGCAGGCTCTAAACAACCATCAAGTAGCAGAATTTCACAACACAATGGCCCCATTGTTTTTTTTTCTATAAAGATCATTATATTTAAATTTAATATTATATCATATGCAATATATTTTTAGTGTCCTTAGTCACTGTGACTGTGGTATGTATATGTGTCTGTGAGTATATGTGTGTGCTGAAACTTCCTCAGCTATTTATAATTCTGTAACATATTATATACATCTTCAAGTACCTCTGTTGAAAGAGTTGAAAGTAACAAAAACTGGATTGGACTTGCTGAGAATAAATAAAACCAGTCAAGGCTAAGGCCAAATTTTACAACCTGGAGACTATTTTAATTTCGCAAAATTTGGTCTTCTTGTTATGAATAGAAATGCCTTCACATTTGCCTTGTCCTATCCTGGAGGAATGAATGAATTACAGAAATGAACAAAATTTTCTGTTTAATCACACAGACCCTGCTCTGCCCTGCTGCAACGATGGAGATACTGAAAATTAAAATACATAGCACTGTAGGCACTGCCCCTGCTCCCCTCCGAAGCAGATCCTCTTGCTGTGTTTGTGTTATTTTGTTTTTTTCATATTCATTACAGAGTTCTGCATGGCTTGAAGAGCAGTGTTCATTAAATGGGAGCAGTAAGCCTAAAGCATAAATCAGATAAGTAGTATTCCATTTAAAAAATAATGTTTTATTTTGTTGCCTCATTTTATTCTATCTTTGCCCTTGACCCTTGAATTAATTTATTCATATATAATCATAGATGCCACCTCAGTGATTAAGACTAAGGTAGCAGTTGCAATTTATCTGATCTAGGGATAAGATTACAGATGCTGATTCTTGGCAAAGGTCCTAATCTCTTCCTGAAAGTGTCACCTCACTCACTGCCTGACCAGATCCCTGTCTCCAAGAGCAGATTCTATGGTACAGTAAAAACTATGGACAATATATCTAAGAGTTAAAAGGTTTTGGAGTAAATCTCCAGTTTCAAATTTTTGCTGCTTTAGTTATCCCATAACCTCATGATTACCGTTTAATTTAACATTTTGAAGGCCCACTTTTATTACCCATAAACCAGTAAGGATGAGTAGGCTTACAATGAAATAAATATAATGCAAGTAGGCAATACCTGGGACAAAGCATTTGCTCTACAGATGTTAATAATCACTTTTTTCTTCTTTTTCTATAATGCTGGGGATATAAGAACCTTAAGAAAATCTACCCAAGTGTTTCTGCAGATAGGTGGATTCAACAGAATCATTTGGAGCTGCTTGATTAAAAAAATATATATGTACATTTGCTTTTTTTTTTTCATTCTCGACTCCATAGATAGTGAATTCAATACTATGATTTAAAGTGAAAGTGTTAATTGCTCAGTCATGTCCAATTCTTTGGGACCCCATGGACAGTAGCCAGCCAGACTCCTCTGTCCATGGAATTCTCCAGGCAAGAATACTGGAGTGGGTTGCCATTTCCTTCTCCAGGGGATCCTCCTGATTCAGGGACTGAACCTGGGTCTTCTGCATTACAGGCAGATTCTTTACCATCTGAGCTACCAGGGAAACCCACTCTGTTTAATATATGCCTAATATTCCTTCTCATACCCATACGTGTCAGGTATGGATGTGAGAGTTGGACTATAAAGAATGCTGAGTGCCAAATAACTGATGTTTTTGAACTGTGGTATTGGAGTAGACTCTTGAAAGTCCCTTAGATAGCAAGGAGATCAAACCAGTCGGTCCTAAAGGAAATCAGTCATGAATATTCATTGGAAAGACTAATGCTGAAGCTGAAACTCCAATACTTTGTCAACCTGATGTGATGAACTGACTGAAAAAGACCCTAATGCTGGGGAAGATTGAAAGCAGGAGGAGAAGGGGACAACAGAGGATGAGATGGTTGGATGGCATCACCGACTCAATGGACATGAGTTTGAGCAAACTCTGGGATTTGGTGATGGACAGGGAAGCCTGGCATGCTGCAGTTCATTGGGCCTGCCTCAAAGAGCTGGACATGACTGAGCAACTGAACTGAACAAAACTGAATACTCCTTCTAAGTGATACTGATAGCAGTCATACTTGCAAATCACCATTTTATTAATCTCCCCATAAATTCCATCACTCAATTCCCTTTTGCAATATTGTTGCCAAGTGTTTCTGTAACTTTGACTTAAACATTTTAAATGATGAACTCAAACTCCCTCTTGAATCATCTGTCTATATATAACAGCTTTAAAATGCTATTCCACCCAAGCAAAGTTTCTCTCCAGCATTCCTCATTTGCTGATGCAAATGCAAACCTAGAGTCATGCAGAAAAATAAAAATCAACACCTCTCTGTGTCTGATAGCCATTTATCTATTTGAAATAATTTATCGCTCACCATATTGCCAATTGGCATATGCCATATTGTAGACTCATACATTGCTCACCAAATTGCCAATATTCATTTCCCAAATTCATTTTGACCTAATTTTTGCCAAATATATTCTACTGCTAGAGTTCCAGAAATCTAAATACTGTCTAGGCCCTGACCACTTGGATACCTTTGGAATTTCACATTGACTTAATCTAATTATCTTCAGTTGACAAGAAGGGACCAAAGATGCTTGTAAGAGCCCATTTGAAGTTGTCTGTCTTCTGCCAGAAAAGAATCTCAGAAACACTTTTTTTAATCTAAGTATTTTACATCTCCTCAACCATCCTATGAATAATGCAAATTAAGTATCATGAATTTTATTGTAAATATCTGAGATTTTAGAGTTGGGACAGGAGAAGTGTACAGGGTGTAGGGAGAATACAGCTAAGGCAATAGAGGCCCTGGGATGTCTTATGCCTTTCCAAAGTTTATATACCATGTGTGTGCATGCATTTGTTTTCTAGTACAATAACTATCTGTGGAAAAACAAGATTTCCTACTTATATGGTACAGATATCTCAATCCAGTAGTTTCTAGGTAAGTTTTGTTGACCTTCATAACCTCAGTTCTTTTTCATTGTTGTTAATTTAACGATATATTTAATAGTTAAAAGTTATCAGTTGAACTAAGCAATCTTGGATTTTCCTTAAAAATTTGAAATCTCACAATTCTGGGCCTAAATTCCCACACAGCAGCAATGTGCCAGACCTCTCTTTAGTTTGGGCTCATATTTCCTGCCTTATCTCTGCAGACACTTAAGTTTGCCTTACTCTCCATGGAACAGCATTATATACTTTTATAAGCACTTTCATATCTAACATTTAACATAAAATGTAGCCAATCTTATGAATGAAAAAAGAACTGACACAATTATATGTGTGTGTGTGTGTGTGTGTGTGTGTGTGTGTGTATTTTTGATATGTGTAAAGATATACCTAAGCCAACCTCTGCCAGGAGAATGTAATAGTTTAGCATTACTGGAGTAAAATTCCTAGTTTAAAAATCCCTGTTTTGCCACTTACTAGCTATTAACATGGAACAAGTCATTTCATCTGATATTTTTTAGACTTTGTATCTTACATCCACAAAATAAAGATGAGATAATACCAGTCTGAAGACATTTCAGGAAAGATTAAATTAGAGTATATGGGAAGTACTTGACAAACATTTGCCTCTAACATTCTTACTACTTGAGCACTAGAACCTAGACCTCCCACGGTCTAATGCAGGAATCCTCTCATTGTATAAAACTGTCCCATGTGACTCCTTAATTCCCAGTTTCTGAAATTTCTCAAAGTGAACGTCATGACCAAGCACTAGTTGTTCCACTCACTTGTATCAAGAGTCTGCTCTAATCCAAGGTCTCTGGTCTTCTGATACCTTAAAGTTCTGTAAACAGAAGATGTTTAAGGATCTATGAAAACATTTTTCAGAGTTCAATATTTGACTCATCTTCCTTAGATTCACAAAGATTCATTTATGAACTCCCCCAAAATCAATTGAATCACATACCTTGATCTGGGGCCCAGGAATCTTTTTCCCAATTGCTACACACTGAAATTGTATATGTATTTCTCAGCTGCAGTAAGAAATCAATGGTGAGATACAAGTGAGAACTGGAGAAATGGCCATAGTGACAAGGGAAGAATTAGATTAACTCCAGCAACTGGGTACCATAATGAATGTAGGGTATTATTCCTAGCCTCTTGTTATGAGTTGTTGACTAAGGCCTTAAGCATATTAAATACTTGTAAGTATGAAACAAGTTAAGTATATTTGAGGATTAACCTGAGTAATTCTAATGACAAGTACTTAAAACATTTCAAGGATGGGTAAGACACGGGTCAAACCAAATTATCTGAGAAGAGTACCTTGATAGGATTTAAAATATAGATGAATGTGTGGGTGAGGAAAAGGTTTTCTATCTGAGGTAAGGCAAACAGGTGAATCTGAGGAGGTGGTAATGAATGCAATGTATATGGCTAATGAAAAATTAGATAGACAAATTGAGAATAAAAAGTTCATTAAGTCTTCAAAGGGCTTCCACAGTGGCTCAGTGGTAAAGAATCCACCTGTAATGCAGGAGACACAGGAGATGCAGATTTGATAACTAGATCAGGAAGATCCCCTGGAGAAGGGAATGGCAACTCACTCCAGTATTCTCGCCTGGAGAATCCCAAGGACAGAGGAGCCTGGCAGGCTACAGTTGAGGGGTCACAAAGAGCCAGACACAGCTGAGCATGCATGCACACACACACAGCCACAGTCTTCAAAAAAGCAGCATGGCAACATTTAATACCGAGGATGTCAAAGCTTCAGTGTGGTGCACTAGGTCAAAAGAAATGACTGGCTCCATATTAAAATGCATCTATGCAATTCTAGAACATCATGAATTTAGCTCCAGCACTCTCAGAGCCCTTGTCATCTTACCACAGACTCAGCTGGAAATGTTTAAATTGGTTTTGATAAGGAGATGACAACTGAGCAAAGAAAGAATGTCATTTGAGGCAGCAACCAAGATCCTTGGAAATCCTGCCAAAAGCTTGAATATAAGGATAAAAAATACAAAGAAACATGTTGAAGTCCAGAGACTTGCCTATTTCATCTTGTCTTTCCAGCTGGGTCTCACTGGGCTACAACCCAACAACAGAAACCCGAGTGGGTTCTCTTCAGTTATCTATATGTGCCGTAGGATCAACTACACAGCTTATTTTTAAATACTATCATAGCTAAATGGGAACAAGCAGCCTCACTCATTTTATGTTATTCTAAAATATAATCACATTCTTTCTCAGGGTTTTGGATTGCATTTAATAATTCTTTAACTACAGCCCACATGACTTAGGAAACCCACAGCAAACTGAACACTTCATCTGCATTTTTGATCTTGTAATATAAGAAAGAAAAAAGGAATATTCTCTTAACAATCCTCAATCTAACTGAGCTTATCTTTCATATCACTCCAGGCTCTAGGACTGCATTAGGGGTTGAGACAATGCATGAGACTCCTGTGTGAACTGCCAGATGGAAGTAATAAGGATTGTGTTGAGAGTCCTTACTGAATATTCCAGAGGAAACAAGAAGCTTTTTATCATGTTGGTAGAAAAGCTTGTGCCTGTGTCTGTGTTCTATCTGGACTTTGAAGCAAGACCAAGATCCCATCCTCAAATGTAAAGATGCTGTCAGCCTTCTCCTGTACTGCATATCACCTAATTATCTAAAAGCTCATACTTTATCCCAAAGCTGAGCATTGTTCTGGCTGACCATAGTGGAACCACAGTGGAAACTTGAACTACTCTTTTTATGTTTCACCACTGGATTCTCAAATCACATCTTTTGGGTGATCCTTTCTCTAGCTTCAGAAATGAGCATTAGAAGTAGGCCTAAGCCAATCAGCAGAGTGCATCCCTTTAGACACATACAAAAAAAATTGTTCATGGCTTGTAATGGAACTCAAATGAAGGCAACTGGAGTTGATTTCAGAACTTGGTTGAATAGACCAGAAGAAAGACATGATTTTACTTTCTCCTGTATTTAATCCATATATAGGTCAGACCTACCTCTGAAGACTCATTACGTGTTCAACCTTCCAAGAATGAGACCAATACAAAAGTAGACCCCAATATAGAAAGTAAACTGATTGCATCATTTAATCTCCATTTTAGAAGCCAATCTAATCCTAGGCTTTTCCACTTTCCAGTCTATAAGAAAAGTGTTACTTTATGCTTAACCCATTTTAACAGCTTTATTGATGAATAATTGATATACAAAAGCTGCACAGATCCACTGCATACAATTTGATGATTTTGGACACAAGTAAACACTGTGATAGCATCATTAAAGCCAAAGTGATAGATACATCCACCACCTTCTAAAGTTTCCCTGTGTCCTTTGGTATGTATTTGCTTACTTTTCTGGTAAAAACACTTAACATATTATCTATCTTTTTAACAAATTTTGAAGCACACACAACTATAGGAACTATGTTGTAAGTGGCTCTCTAGAACTTACTCATCTAATAAAACTGAAACTTTAAATTCATTGAACAACAATTCCCATTTTCTCTCACCCACTCCAGACCCTGATAACTACTATTATATTCTCTGCTTCTATGAATTTGGCTACTTTAGATTTCTCATATAAGTAGAATCATGTAGTTTTTTACATTCTATAACTGGCTTATTTCACTTATCATATTGTCCTCCAGATTGCTCCATGCTGTCACAAAAGGCAGGATTAAGGCTAATCAATATTCCATAGCATATATTCTACAATTTCTTTATGCATTAGTCTGACATTTGCATTCTTTTCATATCTTGACTATTGAGAATAATATTGCAATAAAGATATAATCTAACCTCTTCAAGATGCTGATTTCAGTTATTTTGGATATATACCCAGAAGTGGGATTTCTGGGTCATATGGTACATCACATCTGTTAGAACTGATATAATTTAAAAAAAATAGGGGGGGGGGGGGGGGGGGGAAAAGGGAGGAAAAGAGAGAGAGAAAGGGAGAGACAGAGGGAAATAAGTGTTAGTGAAAATGCTGAGAAACTGGAACGCCTGTACTCTGTTAATGCAAATGTAAAATGGTGCTTGTTGTTACTGTTCAGTCACGAAGTCATGTTCCGACTCTTGGCGATCCCATGGACGGTAGCATGCCATGCTCCTCTATCCTTGATTATCTCCCAGGATTTGCTCAAATTCATGTCCATCCATTGAGTTAGTGATGTAGCCACTCAAAACAGTATGGAGGTATCAGAAAAAATCTGAAAATGCTTAACTCATTGCTTTGTCATTGACTAAGATGGCCTCAATTGATGTGCTGAAGTTGTTATGAATCATAAGCATTTTCTACCTAGCTTTTTATCAGTTATTTTTAAAATACCACATCTTTGAAATGTATGTTCTATATGCAATAGTTTATTTCATTTTAACTCAATGCTTTTTACATCTCCATTGGATCCTCCCCTTGACCATGGACTATGAACTAACACTTAAAAAGTTGAAGTTACCACTTAAAAAGCTCCCCAGTTTAAATCCATTGTACATCAGATCTTTTTAAAAATTAATAGCCACTCACTAATGCCTCAGCTTTGTGGCTTTGCTCTCTGTATCAAATCTCTGTATTTGATTTCTTCAAATAAGAAATCTCCTGTAAGAATTTTGCATCTCGGATCTGACTCTCCTGGTCAGTCATCATTTTACTCTCCAAAATTCAATACATAAAACTCATTTCCAAAATCTTCTGTGATATTTGCAATATCATAACAATTATACTTCAGATTGACTTTTGTTTTGTCTAACTATATCTAATCATTCTTTATAACTTCTGAACCCAATGGCCAGGGCCAAAGGCTAGGATGTAAAATGGGGATACAGATGAATGCTCACAACAATAATCTTTTCTCCAACAATGAAATGAGGTTACAATATGACAACATGAAGCACACATCTATAATAATGTGTTAAATCCAGAATAAAGATTAACTTCTCCAATTAAATGAGTAGAGAGTGTAGATTTAGAAGGCCTGAAACCTTTATTGGGCTCTTTACTAATATTACTACAGGGAGAAAAATGCAGAAAGAGTGGATTTTCAAAACAGACTCTTAGATAGCATGCTCCTACTGGGATAACTAATTCAATGTCCACACACAGTTATCTCACTGTAAAATAAGACAAGACTCATAGAATTTTTGTAAGGAATCAATGAAAAATATGAGATCAAGTGTGAGACAGAGAGAGGCAATTAGAAGAACAACTAAGTCAAAGGCTTGAGGACGAAACACTTCTGGGTTTGAAACTTAACTGACTTGGACAAACTACTTGTACTGAGCCTCAAATTTCATGTTTGTCAAATGGGTAAAACACTAGGCTTGGAGGACCCCTAGAAAAGATACCCACTCTCTACTTCCTCAGCAGTCCTCTGCTGTGCGTGCCAGAGCTGCAGTTCATTTTGCAGTTTATCCCATTTTGCTTTTCGTCTGCTTAGGATTCTTCACAGCTACTCATCCATTAAAAGATATCCCTCTATATTCAAGAATACTTATAGACTTTCTGAATATCCTTTCTAGCATTTCAAAGGATTTGGAGTAAATGAAGAAGGCTGTATTTTATACTTGGTTCTCTATATTGAATCAATTCCAAGTGTATGCTTCAAGCAGACATTTATCTTCAATTCATACCTTTTCCTAAGAATGTGGTTTCATTTCTTGTATTTTCCTCTAATTGCATAAAACAATATCTTTTTAAAAATTTGCATTGTTATCTACACTCGCCTTCTCCTTTCGCTAGAAAGAATCTGTCCATATCCTTATTAACCAACTCCTTTTGAGTGAGCTTCTTAAGGAATTTGAGAAAGATTTTCATCCAACTTCTGACATTTCCAGAGTATAGATAGGACAGGCTCATATCATCACCTATTTATGACTTATTATTACAAATTTAGCACCAGTAAGAGTTGTACATAATTACTAAACTGAAAAAAGAAAGCAAGATTAAATTAGGGTGTGTCTCCCTTAAAACAAGTGCCAAATTTGTTAGAGTTGAGCCTCCCTTTCTTGGGAGATGATTAAAGAATGGCAACCACTCACCAGTCAACCTAAGCCATCTCAGTTGCTCTTCAGTAAAGCTGAGCTCTGCCACAACAGCTGCCAATCATGACACACTCAAATCAGTTAAGGTGTAGACTACTAAGCACACAAACACACACACACCAACGTAACAGCACCCAAATATAACAGCAAAACAAACTCTTCAAAAACCTCTAGCTAAGTGATTCGTGAGACTTCTAGAGCAAAAATTCCAGAGGCACACTGCCATTTTTCCCACTTTACTTTTTATTTTAAAAGGAGGGAGGTTCAAGAGGGAAAGGATATATGTATACCTATGGCTGACTCATGTTGAAGTTTGACAGAAAAGAACAAAATTCTTTAAAGCAATTATCCTTCATTTAAAAAATAAATGAAAAGTATATATATATATAATACAAAAGCATACTTTAAAACATGTAACATATGTTATATAACATATGTTAATATGTTACATTTATGTTATATATGGGAATCCCTGGTAGCTCAGCTGGTAAAGAATCTACCTGCAACGTGGGAGACTTGAGTTTGACCCCTGGGTTGGGAAGATTCCCTGTAGAAGGGAACAGCTACCTACTCTAGTATTCTGGCCTGGAGAATTCCATGAACTGTATAGTCTATGTTATATATACATAGTATCTATATAATGTTTTTTAAAATATATAGTATATTGCATAAAAGCATATATATTATCAACTCAAAAATGAGCAAAAGCTCTAAGGTCTAATTATTGAAATTAGGAGGGTAGTTTGGTTTAGAATCTAATCAAGAGTTCTCAATTCTTTTATGAGAACTTGGGTCTTTTATATTATCTTGTCAGAATACAAAGTTAATAATTCAAATCCTAGGAATTTGTGCAGGGTCTCTAAACACAGAAGAAAGGTTGACTTCTGCGATGTTCATTGTAGCACTGTTTACAATAGCTGGGACATGGAAGCAACCTAGATGTCCATTGGCAGATGAATGGATAAGAAAGCTGTGGTACATATACACAAAGGAATATTACTCAGCTATTAAAAAGAATGCATTTGAATCAGTTCTAATAAGGTGGATGAAATTGGAGCCTAGTATACAAAGTGAGTCAGAAAGGAAAACACCAATACAGTATATTAATGCATATACATGGAATTTACAAAGATGGTAAAGATAACCCTATATGTGAGACAGCAAAAGAGACACAGATATAAAGAACAGACTTTTGGATTCTGTGGGAGAAGGTGAGGGTAGGATGATTTGAGAGAATAGCATTGAAACACTTACATTACCATATGTGAATTAGATCACCAGTCCAAGTTTGATGCATGAAACAGAGCACTCAAAGCCGGTGCACTGGGACAACCCAGAGGGATGAGATGGGGAGGGAGGTGGGAGGGGGGTTCGGGATGGGGGACACATGTACACCCATGGCTGATTCATGTCAATGTATGAAAAAAAACCCACAATATTGCAAAGTAATTAGCCTCCAATTAAAATAAATAAATTAATTTAAAAATTAAAGCTCAAATTTATGTTATCTCTCAAAATTCTGCATCCTCACTTTTGGAGTTTTTGTTATATCATTTCTAAGAAACTGTGGAGTTAGAGTTCACTGCTAATGATCTGAAATTCACAAGCAATAGGTATCAATACGGTTGTCTTCAGCTTGAGTGAGATTTATTTTCAGTCTCCTGAGTTAAGTGCCAAACTCATGTATCCTCAGTCTATGGCATGAAGGTAGAAGTCAGGAGTTTTATGGTTTAGGAGACTGCTATTCCAGCTAGGCATGTGCTTATGTCCACTTTTAGTGGGTCCACAGTACGGACACTCATTCAATAATTCATTCATGTATGCATCAATTTTAAAATTTTTACTGGAGAATTCCCTGGCTGTCCAATGGCTAGGACTCTGTGCTTTCACTGCCAAAGGTGCAAGTTCAATCACTGCGAGGGGGGACTAAGATCCCACAAGCCACACAGTGTAGCCAAAACAAAATAAACTAAAATAAAAATTGTACTAACATCTGCAAAGTGTGAGTCTGGAGGTACCTGGGCAAGCCCAGTTACTAGAAAAGATACTGGTTAAGTGGTATGTGAAAAGTAATTGAAGCCAGACAGCTTTTCTGATTAAAATTATGTCTACTGTCCCTCCAAAACCTTTGAGAATTAAAATGTATAAATATTAACTTCTCTGAATATACATAGAATACTCTAGAACATACAATTAGGATTATTTATATATGTCTGGTGTAAAAAAAAAAAACAAATACCCCAGAGGCAACATGACAGAGTTAACCATCCTTTGTTTGCTGGAGCAGGTTTGTGGGGTTTTTTCTCTTTCAGTTATTTGAGACTTTTTTCTGAAACTGAATTTTTTAGATGGACAGGTTACTCTCCACTGCTATGAAGAGTATCAGAGCAATAGGAAACTGTGGATAAGGAGGGAACAAGAAGAAAGAATATCTTCCTGTGTCCTCTCTTTTTTTTCACTTTTATTTTGAGGTATCTGGTGGATGTCAAGTAGGCTGTGTCAGTCAAACAAGTAGAGACTCGGATATCGGAAATTCAGGCATGGAAGTTCTCAGCAGATAGATGGGAGCAGAAGCAACCATGTGGATGCGTTTGCTCAGGGAGATTTTCAAAGTGAGAAGAGATGCTCAGAAAAGTACGATGAGGCAGATTGTGTGTCCCCATCAACAGAGGAAAATCAGTCCCAGGGGCGTATTTAATCTTATCTCTGACCCATGGGTCAGTGATTAAGTCAAAACCTATTTGATTTTAAATCTTCTCACTAAGCTATGCAGTGCTCAGGTTGACAAGTGTTTGCTGAATGTCTCCTGCATGCGTGCCGTCACTTCAGTCATGTATGACTCTGCAACTCTAACGACCGTAGCCTGGCAGGCTCCTCTGCCCATGGGATTCTCCAGGCAAGAATGTTGAATCCTCCAGGGGATCTTCCCAACCCAGAGATTAAACCCACGTCTCTTGTGTCTCCTGCGTTGGCAGGTGGGTTCTTTACCACTAGCACCACCTGGGAAGCCCTGAGTGTCTCCCATGTGCCCATACAAGCTACACAGAGAGAGCAGAGCGAGGAAAAGCCAAAGTCCTTCACCAGTCTGTATGGTATTGTATACATGCTAGTGGAATAGTAATAACCAGACTTGAAAGTTCTTATAAATTTTTTTAACTTTTTATTGGAGTATAGTTGATTAACAGTATTGTGATAATTTCAGGTGTACAGCAAAGTTATTCAGTTATACATATGCATGTATCTATTCTTTAAATTATTTTCCCATTTAGGTTGTTATACAATATTGAGCTGCACTTCCTGTGCTATACAGTAGGTCCTTGATGGTTATTCATTTTAAATATAGCAGTATGTACATGTCAATCCCAAACTCCCTAACTATCCTTCCCTCCATCTTCCCCTCTGGTAAATAAAAAATTGTCTATGTGAGTCTCTTTCTGTTTTGCAAGTTCATTTGTATCATTTCCTTTTAGGTTCTGTATATAAGTGATATCATATGACATTTCTCTCTCTCTCTGTCTTACTTGTTTCACTCAGTATACCAAAATCTCTAGGTCAGTCCTTTCTTGTGCTCAGTCACTTAAGTCTTGTCTGACTCTTTGCAGCCCTGTGGACTGTAGCCTGCCAGGCTCCTCAGTCCACAGGATTCTCCAGGCAAGAATACTGAAGTGGGTTGCCATTCCATCCTCCAGGGGATCTTCCTGACCCAGGGATCAAATCCACATCTCTTACATCCCCCGCACTGCGGGCATATTCTTTACCACTGTGCCACCAAGGAAGCCCTAGGTCAGTCCATACTGCTGCAAATGGCATTATTTTATTATTTTTAATGGCTGAGCAATATTCCATTGAATGTATGTGCCACGTCTTTATCCACTCCTCTGTTGATGGACGTTTAGGTTATTTCCATGTCTTGGCTATTATAAACAACACCTTTATATTCCCTCGTCATTTATATCAACTCTCTTAACCATTCCTCTCATTAGGAAGACTTCTCATAGCACCACTGGTGATAATTTTAAAGCAGGTATTCTGAAGACAAATGTAACACATGCAATGTTAATTATCTTCTTATGTGTCCAGATCTTAATTAAATAGAGGGGTCTTCAAATGTTCTCAACTAATCTCCTCCAATACAGGTAATTAGGGAAATATTTATTGTAAGAATAAAAGAATAATAGGCAATTTAAGTGTTATAAGTGATAAAGGTAGATACTGCAATAGAAGCAGTTATTAATGACTGGGCTAATGGGTAAAAATTCCAGTGTGGAGTCCAGAAATTCTGAGGTCTAATTCACAAACTGATTGAATAACCAATTATAGCTACCAGGAACTTCAGTTTATACTATTCATAGGATGTAAATAAAATTACTTTTCCTGAGCTTTGTGGGAATGAAGGAAGTTAAAATAATGCTAATGGGCTCTTAAAACAGTTCGCCTTCTTAATACTCCATTCTCTGTCAGACTCATTGAAATGCTTCTAGTTTAGACCTTTAACAATTCTGCACTACACCTAGGTGACTGTCACTTACAGAGGTCTCTAATTTTTGGCAAATACTCATTAAAATGAAAGGTCACTGGAGCCCCTTGAGGAGGGTTCTGTTCAAAAAGCCAATTAGTTTAGTTCCCACCCATGACCCTATTTGCTCAGTACTTTAAGGCTACTATCCTATTCTCTTTATATTTTCTCCGTCTGAAGGTAGTTTTTATACAATATAATATCCATGACCACAAGGAGAATTTAGCTGTAATAATCAGTATTATCTAGTCAAAGATTAATTCTAGGGAAGGAAGAAGCTGGGCGTTTAGAGGACCTCAGGAGAAAATATCCAACTTTTAGGGACACGTCACTAAATTTGAGGATAAAAATGAACCTCCCACTGATATTTATTTTAATTGGAGGCTAATTACTTTACAATATTGCAGTGGTTTTTGCCATACGTTGACATGAATCAGCCATGGGTGTACACGTCTCTTACAGAGCTCCCTCCATTATAGCTGTGAGACCTTGCTGAAAATAAAAATGGGCTCCTGAGAGAAATGATACTGATATGATGGCTTATGAAAAGCAATGTGGTTTCAGTCATGGTTCTGAATGTATACAACCCTTTCCCCACCTCCAAAGAATAGAGAAGGGCAGATCAGAGCCACATTTAAGAATATCGTAGATAGGATTGGTCTTTGATAAACAGTCAAGTTAGGTCCAGATTGAACTCTCAGTTTCTGCATAATAAACCACCTTCAAATCCCACCTTTCAAATACTTTGCTATGCTTCTTCCCTATCCCTCAACTTCTCTCCAAACTTCCATTTGCTCAAAAGTGTCTGTGACTATGTCACCTCTCCCCACAGTACATCTGTCAGTGTTCATGCTCTGTTATTTTGTTTCCAATATCTGGTTATCATTCTGCTAGATTCTATGGGGAATGCAGCCCTCGAGGGCTAAGAAGGTTAGCAGGAGTAAGGTGAAAACAATATTGGTGGTTCATTGACTATTCAACAGTCTAAGTTACAAAATAAATTTGTTTTTTAAGATTTGATATCAATCATGATACAAATATCATGGTAAATTTTAGGATGCAAGAACTGAGATTCAGAGAGGTTAAATGATTGTTTAAAGGTCACAGATTTATTACTGGTAGAGCTTTGATTTTAAAATAACTTTAAAATTCATGCTCTTTCCTTGCATTATGCTTTTAAAAGTAATGGATAAGGAAGGATTTAAAATAATAAAATAAATAGAAGAAATTTTAAATAAAAGTGGAGTAGATCAGAGGAGATGTAACTCAGCTGGTTCCTTTCTTCAAATCTATATCCCTTACATCTGGCATAACATCCTTATAGAACTGAGACTTCAGTTGTTGTTGTTATTCAGTCACTAAATTTTGTCCAACTCTTTGCAACCCCATGGACTCCAGAGTGCCAGGTTTCCCTATCTTTCACTATCTCTCTGAATTTGCTCAAACTCATGTCCATTGAGTTGGTGATGCTATCCCACCATCTCATCCTCTGTTGCCCCCTTCCCTTCCTGCCATCAAATGAGACTTGAAAGGTACTTACTGAGTCTATGTTTTAGTTAAAAATTGTAGGAAGATAGAGTTTTCAAAGAACTGTGCATCCATGTATACATGAACAACTTAGAATTTGAGGTTGAGCTTAAATAAAGGGGAGGATTTGGGTATGCATGCATTAGGAATTCAGTGACAGAAAGGGATTTCTGGCTCATGGGAACAGAATGAGCAAAGACACTGAGGCAGGAAACATTAAAGCATTTTTGAGATTGTGAATAGTTAAGGCTGAATTAATCAAATTCTTGAGAGAAATAAAGGTCTTATTAAAATTTCAGATCATTGCCTACCTGTATATAAATAAGGAGAGTGATAAATTTAGGATAGCTATCCTATTGTGATTGGAACCTCTCCAAACAACACATGTTGTACCACAAATAAATCTGTCTCTGAGCATTCCTCACACTAGTAGCTCCCACTAAATTCCTCTTGGGAGACCTCAGGTAGCCACATGAAATGGCCAAATACAAATAAGGCATGTCTTTGAACTGTGATTTCATCTTAAAAGTGCCAATGATTTTACATTTATTCCTATTTGGTTTAGTACGAAAATGTTGCCCTGTGATCATTAAGCAGAAAGATCAGCCCTTGGGAAATGAACCATATCTCCAGTGACTTCATGTTTCCTGTGGCAAGCTGCATATACAATGAAGATCCCGTATGCTCAGTGGAGTCTGGATGTTTAGGGATTCAACTTGCTTTCCTGAGAGATATATATTTTTCTCAGGAAAAAAAAAAATTTACAAGATAAAACATTGTGACATATATTTGTTATTCATATTTAGAAAAATTAAAATACATTTAAACAACATTATTGAGATATATTTCATGTATAAAAATTGTATAAAGTTGCACTTGATTTTTTGATACATGTATACACTGTGAAAACATCATCACAGTCAAACTGAATAATTTATCTATTACTTCTGGGGGTTTGTGTGTGTGTGTTGTGTTGTGAGAAAACTTTATTTAATATCTATCATCTTGGCATATTTCAAGAATACAATACAGGATTGCTAACTTTTGTCACCACGCTGTGCACTGGATCTCCAAAGCTCATTCATCTGCCACTTTGTATCCTTTGAGCAAGCATCTCTTCATTTCTCTTTTGTATCCCATGGCAACTACCATTTTACTCTCTGCTTTTGAGTTTGACTATTTTAGATCCCTAACAAAAGCGGAAACTTACAGTTTTGGTCTTTCTGTATCTGACTTATTTCACTTTGCACAGTAGCCTCTATATTCCCCTGGAGAAGAAAAAGGCTACCCACTCCAGTATTCTGGCCTGGAGAATTCCATGGACTGTATAGTCCATGGGGGTCAAAAAGAGTTGGATACACTAAACAACTTTCACTCACTTCACTCTGTATTCATCTGTGTTGCTACAGTTGGTAGCATTCCCTTCTTTTACAGGACTTAATAATGTATATATACATATAATAACTTTTTTGTTATTCATTTGACTGTTGACAAACATTTAGGTTATTTCCATATCTTGGTTAATTTGAATAAATAGCAATGAATGTGGAAGAACAGATATGCTGTCAAGACTTCATTTAATTTGAATATAGACCCAGAAATGGGATTTTTAAATCGTATGGTACTTCTCTCTTTACTTTTTTGACAGATAGTACCAGTTTATATTCTTAGCAACAATGAATAAGAGTCCCTTTTACACAACTCACCTATACTTGTAACCGTCGATCTCTTTGATAATAGTACTTCTCACAGGCATGAGATGATATCTTACTGGTTTTGGTTAGCATTCCCCTGATGATTAGTGATATCTGATGATTGAATACCTTTTCATATATCTGTTAACTCTATCTGAATGTCTTCATTGGAAAAATGCCCATTTAGTTCCTTTGCCCATTTTTTAAGTGGGCTATTTAGTTTTGGGCTATTGAGTTATTTGAGTACCCTATGTGTTTGTGTACATGAACTTCTTGTCAGATATATGGCTTGCAAATATTTTCTTCTATTCTATAAGTTGCTTTTTCATTTGGTTGCTTAATTCTTTTTGCTGTGCTGAAGCTCTTTAGTTTGATGAAATCCCACTTATCTATTTTTACTTTTAATACCTAATCTATTAATAGTTTTAATGATTTTGGTACCATGACTAAAAAAATAAATGCCAAAAACAGTGTCAAGAACTTTTTCCCTGTATTATTTTCTAGTAGCTTTACAGTTTTGGGTCCTACATTTAATTATTACACATTTATTAATTCATTTTGAGTAAATTTTGTATATGGTGTTGAGCTGTTGAGATAAGGGTAAAGTTTCATTCTTCTTCATGTAGATATCCAGTTCCCCCGACATCATTTATTAAAGAAACTATCTTTTCCCAAATGTGTGTTCTTGGCACCCTATTTGAAGATCTGTTGACTGTAAATGTCTGTATATGTTTCTTGACTCTGTTCTATTCCATTGCTCTGTGCATTGATTACTAGGCCAAAACTGTTTTTGTTACAATGGCTTTGCAATATATTATGAAACCAGGAAGTGTGATGCCTTCAGGTTTATTCTTATTTCTCAAAAATTTGGGGCCTATTTGGTTTCTTTTTGGTTCCAAAGGAAATTTCAGATTTTTCTCCCAGTTTTTTAAAAGCATGCCACTGGCATTTGGATAGGAATTCATTGGATCTATAGACTTATCTCTGGTCATGCTGTGAAGTTACAAAAATTGGGTCTGAAAGCATCAGGCTTCAGGAAAAAACTTGTCTTTTTGTTCAAGGGGGTTGATTTTCAAAATCTTAAGTAATTAGTGGTATAACCAAATTCTAAAGAAAAGAAGCATGTAAAGAAAAAAATTGTTGCTCTACAAAGAAAAGCATAAGAGGAAACACAGTGAGCTGTCATGTCTATGAAGGAGCCACATCACTATAAAGTCAGCTACACTAATCTATTTTTGTCCTATCTTTTCTCAACCTCTCCAGACAACCTATTGGTGGAGCCCATTGCTTTAGATCCTTGCACATTTTCTAAGCAAAATGATAGGCTTAGAAATACTCACAGGCTACTTGTCCAGGAAAAGAGCAAACATAATATTAGCAAAAACAAAATGCTTTTAATGAAAAGAGCTAAAGTCAGAAGTTCAATTTCTTTTTGCTAAATATGATAACAATACAACAATTTTATGGCACTTTCTAAGATGAATGAAAGTATGGATTAGTGATTGAATCAGCAATTATATTCTCATTACCCTCCTTTCTCAATCCCTCCTTAGAGATATTTTTGAACACCTACTATGTATGAAGTACTGTTAGGAATACAATAAATAAGACACTTCCCTGTCCTCAAGGGCTGTAGGTTCTAATAAACCAAATAAGACAACAAGGGAAAAGGTAACCTATTACATGAAAAAAATGGAAGAGGATGATTTGGGGGTAGGGTTTGTTCCAAAACAGGGAAAAATAACTCATAAAATGTGCATAGTGTCCTAAAAGAGCCTATCAGATTACAGAATTAGCATTCTTATACTTGTTTTCAGGTGAAGAAACTGAGGTTTAAAGAAGTCAATGAGTTTGTCCTAGATCACACATCTATCAAAAAACGTAGTAGATTCAAGACTAAAAGCATCAGTTGACCTTCGTTTCCATTACTTCACACACTGCATCAAAAAAGAAAAAGCATATTTTAAGATGGCTAATTTTAAGAGTATCAGAATATAATGACAAATTATACCTATTCACATCTAATTAAAAGTACTGTTTTAAAGTGTAAAAATGCAAGATTGATCAACTCTGATTTGTAAATTTTTGACCAAAATAGTTTATTAATGGAGATATAGTCTTAAAATTTAGCATCAAATATTAATATTCAGCACAAGCCTCCTTTCTCTTTTTCAGATTCTACCTCATTCCACTTTGCTGCCAGAAGAAACAATAAGCCACTCTGTAAATAAATCACTATTTGGCCACACTGTAGATGATGAGATCCTCTGGTCCCCATCTGCACCTTGGCACCAAGCTTGCCTCATCCAGCTTTGGGCATTTTCCTAGTTCTCCATTTCAAAGGTGAGAAAACAGTTTCTACAATATTCATCAACATGCTTAATCTCAAATAACTGAGAAGTAGATACAAGATTTTAGTAGGCCTTTGTGAGTTGGAAGTTCTTGTTCCTTCGAATTCTATCATAGCTCTTATATCTGTATTCTAGTATTTTTGCAAGGACTTCTCAGGTGGCTCAGTGGTAATGAATCTGCCTGCCAATGCAGGAGATGCCGGAGATGAGGGTTTGAATCCTAGGTCAGGAAGATCCTCTGGAGGAGGAAATGGAAACCCTTTCCAGTATTCTTGCCTGGAAAACCTAATGGACAGAGGGATCTGGCTAGTCCATGGGGTTGCAAAGGGCTGGACATGACGAGCACTCATGCACACACCTGCAGTATTTTTGCACTTATAGCTAAACGTTTTATATGCTTTATATCTGTGCATCTGGACATCACTTTTACCATCATTTCTTTTATACAAAACTTCTCAATTATAAAAGAAAAACTCAACTGAAAATTACTTCATTGGCTGCCATCTGACACTTCATCCCTGAACATCACTGATTTACATGAAGTAACAGTACAGCTAGAGTTGAACAGAACCACGGGGGATAAAACAATGTTGCTGTTTTTCTAAAAAGGACTTCTGCGAAAATGTACAGGAGCAATTGGCTGTTACTCATATTTTGGCTTTATTTCCAAGATGTTCTGGTTATAATAATGTCTGAATTTGAAGATTTGTTTACATGATGTGAGCCTACTCATGTGAACTGTTGACCATCTGTATATTAGTTTTCAAGGAATGGGTTGAAAGTGGACATATAATTTTATCACAAGTATCATAATAAAGAGGGGAATCTTGCAAAGCAAACTTTAATAAAAATAAATTAACTCAACCCGTATTCTGCAGATAATATTTCCTTGGTGGAAGAAACAAGTGGCTGACAAAAGAAGCCCCCACCACAACTATTATTTTAATTTCCATGTACTATTGTTAGCTCTTAAAATGCACTACAAATAATGACAGAAGGGAAATGAGATTCATAATGAATTAGGAACACAAATGAGTTCATTAAAATATCTATCTGTAGTTAAGTGGGATTTGATGATATCTGAATGTAAAGAAATATAAACAGGGCATTCCACTGAACACAGATATTTCTACAATATGATTTTTTTTTACATTTTTATTTAAAGATCTTATCATGAGTAATGAAAAACATCATAAAAACCTCTGTACATTTTTTTCTCCTGTTCAGTTTTCCAAAAGCTAAATTTCAAGGTATAGTGATAACAGGTAATACTTAGCACTATACAGTAAGTTCGTGTTTATGCATCTGATATGCATCATTCTGATAACTCACTAATGACTGTAAGATTGATTTGTATGGATACTAACATTTCCCAAGCAGGATTATCATGAAGAATAAATAAGTCAAGAAATGTATGGCACCTACCCAGTGGCTCTGGTAAGGACAGAAAGGAATAATAATCATCCTCACATAGTAAGTGATTAGTAACTGTTGAGCATTATTTCCATGATCAAGAGCCGCAAAGTTCTTTGAAAGAATGTACCAACTATGTTCTTCATGATTTAAGGCCAATATGTGACAAAATGATCTCTGTTTGTTTCCAAGGCAAACCATTCACTATCACTGTAATCCAAGTCTATACCCTGACCAATAACGCTGAAGAAGGTGAAGTTGAACAGTTCTGGAACTAACTCCCAAAAAAGATGCCCTTTTCATTATAGGGGACTGTAATGCAAAAGTAGGAAGTCAGGAAACACCCAGAGTAACAGGCAAATTTGGCCTTGCAGTACAGAATGAAGCAGGGCAAAGGCTAATAGAGTTTTGCCAAGAGAATGCACTGGTCATAGGAAGCACCCTCTTCCAAGAACACAAGAGAAGACTCTACACACGGACATCACCAGATGGTTAACAACAAAATCAGATTGATTATATTCTTTGCAGCCAAAGATAGAGAAGCTCTATACAGTCAGCAAGACCGGGAGCTGACTATGGCTCAGATCATGAACTGTTATTGCCAAATTCAGACTGAAATTGAAGAAAGTAGGGAAAACCACTAGACCATTCAGGTATGACCTAAATCAAACCCCTTGTAATTATACAGTGGAAGTGAGAAATAGATTTAAGGGACTAGATCTGACAGACAGAGTGCCTGATGAACTATGGATGGAGGTTCAAGACATTGGACAAGACAGGGATCAAGACCATCCCCAAGAAAAAGAAATGCAAAAGGCAAAATGGTTGTCTGAAGCGGCCTTACAAATAGCTGTGAAAAGACGAGAAGTGAAAGGCAAAGGAGAAAAGGAAAGATATCCCCATTTGAATGCAGAGTTCCAAAGAACAGAAAGGAGAGATAAGAAAGCCTTCCTCAGTGATCAGTGCAAAGAAATAGAGGAAAACAATAGAATGGGAAAAACTAGAGATATCTTCAAGAAAATTGGAGAGACCAAGGGAAATTTTCATGCAAAGATGGGCTCAATAAAGGACAGAAATGGTATAGACCTAACAGAAGCAGAAGATATTAAGAAGAGGTGGCAAGAATACACAGAAGAACTGTACAAAAAAGATCTTCACGACTCAGATAATCACGATGGTGTGATCACTCACCTGGAATGTAAAGTCAAGTGGGCCTTAGAAAGCATCACTACAAACAAAGCTAGTGGAGGTTATGGAATTCCAGTTGAGCTATTTCAAACGCTAAGAGATGATGCTGTTAAAGTGCTTCACTCAGTATGCCAGAAAATTTGGAAAACTCAGCAGTGGCCACAGGACTGGAAAAGGTCAGTTTTCATTCCAATCCCAAAGAAAGGCAGTGCCAAAGAATGTTCAAACTGCTCAACAATTGCACTGATCTCACACACTAGCAAAGTAATGCTCAAAATTCTCCAAGCAAGCTTCAACAGTATGTGAACCATAAACTTCCAGATGTTCCAGCTGGATTTAGAAATGGCAGGGAACCAGAGATCAAATTGCCAACATCCACTGTATAATTGAAAAAGCAAGAGAGTTCTAGAAAAACATCTATTTCTTCTTTATGGAGTATGCCAAAGCCTTTGACTGTGTGGATCAACACAAACTGTGGAAAATTCTTAAAGAGAGGAATACTAGACCACCTGACCTGCCTCTTGAGAAATCTGTATGCAGGTCAGGAAGCAATAGTTAGAATTGGACATGGAACAACATATTGGTTCCAAAGAGGGAAAAGAGTATGTCAAGGCTGTATATCATTGCCCTGTTTATATGCAGAGTACATCATGAGAAACGCCGGGCTGGAAGAAGCACAAGCTGGGAGCAAGATTGCCAGGAGAAGTATCAATAACCTCAGATATGCAATTGACATCACCCTTATGGCTGAAAGTGAAGAAGAACTAAAGAGCCCCTTGATGAAAGTGAAATAAAAAACTTAAAAAAGTTTGCTTAAAAATCAACATTCAGAAAACTAAGATCATGGCATCTGGTCCCATCACTTCATGGCAAATAGATAGGGAAACGATGGAAACAGTGACAGACGTTATTTTGGGGGGCTCCAAAATCACTGCAGATGGTGATTGCACCCATGAAATTAAAAGACGCTTGCTCCTTGGACAAAAAGCTATTGCCAACCTAGACAGCGTATTAAAAAGCAGAGGCATTACTTTGTCAACAAAAGTCTGTCTAGCCAAAGCTGTGGTTTTTCCAGTAGTCATGTATGAATGTGAGAGTTGGACTATAAAGAAAGCTAAGCATTGAAGAATCAATGCTTTTGAACTGTGGTGCTGGAGGAGACTGTTGATTGTCCCTTGGACAGCAAGGAGATCCAACCAGTCCCCTAAAGAAAATCAGTCCTGAATATTCATGGAAGGACTGAGGTTGAAGCTGAAACTCCAATACTTTGGCCACCTGTAGTGAAAAACTGACTCATTTGAAAAGATCCTGATGCTGGAAAAGATAGAAGGCAGGAGGAGAAGGGTTCAACAGAGGATGAGATGATTGGATGGCATCACCGAGTCAATGGGCATGAGTTTGAGTAAACTCCAGGAGTTGGTGACATGCTGCAGTCCATAGGGTCGCAAAGAATCAGACAGGACTGAGTAACTGAACTAAACTGATGTGACAGTAGGACTCTCCCAGTCTCCAGGCTCTATTGCACCTGATTTCTATTACAGTTTTAAAATCTGATGTGTTCCTTGACCTATATTTTCTTTTTTTTTTTAAGGCTTTAATTATTAGAGCAGTTTTAGATTCATTAGAAAATATAAAGTGAGGAAATCAGTCCTAAATATTCGTCAGAAGGACTTCTATTGAAACCGAAGTTCCAATACTTTGGCCTTTGAAAAAGACCCTAATGCAGGGAAGGACTGAAGGCAAAAGAAGAAGTGGGCAGCAGAGGATGAAATGGTTATGCAGCACTACCAACTCAATGGATGTGAATTTGAGCAAACTCCAGGAGACAGTAGAGGACAGAGGAGCCTTGCGTGTTGTAGTCCCTTGGGTTACAAAGAGTCAGACATGACTTAACGACTGAACAACAACAATCTTTTTACTATCTCCATGGATTTGCTTTTTTCAAAATGAAATATACTTGGAATCGTACATTATATAGCTTTTTTAGGTTGGTTTCTTGCATGTAAAAATATGCATTTAAGGTTCCTCTATGTCTTTTCAGTTTGAGATAGTTCATTTAAGTGCTGAATAATATTCCATTGTCTGCATGTACCACAGTTATTCACTCACCCACTAAAAGACATCTTGGTTGCTTCTAAATTTTGGCCATTATAAATAAATCTGCTATAAATATCTGTGTGCAGGTTTTTCTGTGGACATTATCTTTCAGTCTTGGTATATTTTTAAATATCTAGCTGAGAAATTATGTGGCTTATATCCTGTCACTCTTCTCTGTGTCCATGATGGTCAGCTGTAATCAAGCCAGAAGTTTCTGGTTTATACAGGTTTCATGATCCTTTTTAATACCTACTCTGATCAGCCACTTATAAAATAATTCCAGTCAGTATATGAGATGTAACCCACTTGCCATTCATTTCCTAGAAACACAGCTTAATACCATCACTCTAAGCTGTAGTTTGAGAAAGAAGTTAAAATGTACAAGATGGCTAAAGTTTCAGGAAAAGGACAATGACTAATGTTCCTTTTAGTATCTGCTAAGCCCATTCCTTCTCCTAAATACTTATTCTTCATTACTCTAGTGTGGTGATTTACAGGAACATAAATCAGCACACTTCACAAATCTGTCGATATGAGACACCAATAATAAAATATCCAGATTCATGTAGGTACTCCTGTAAACATGGCAACATCATTTATTTCCCAAATGGCTGGGAAGGGAAGAATACAGAGAAAGATAGCCAACACTTTCTTTTAATGTGTGGAGAAATATTGCTATGTGTCTGCTTTCACTTATGGGAAGGTCAATTAACTTTAAATGTGGAAATTACAGGGAGAAAGAAAAATGGATCAATGTAGAATTTATGTTGAGATAACTGGAAATTTTCATATGATCTCAGCATCAGGCCCTTCATTTGAAGAGTTAAAGAGAATATTCGCTCCATATGTTCTTCTAAGAGAACACACTAAGAAATTAATCTTAATCAATTAAGAAAACAAATTAATTTAGAGTTTTCATGTTAAAAGCAGCATGTTTGAAGTGTGAAATGAAAGTATGAAATAAGTGGTGGAAGGGTCTATGTTATCCTGAAAACAGATCTAGATTATACACTTTCTATGATCCTGCTCAGTGAAGCATTTACTCTCCAAGGCACAGCCAGCTCACTCCACATGAACTGAACAAAGCTGAGAAAGAAGGAAAGAGAGGAAGGATAAGGTGGTGCCTTATCCAACTGTTGCCAAAGCCAGCTCATGTAACTTAGAAGGAACTTACTAGCGCTCAGCCATGCCCCTGACAAACTTTTAGGAAATACTGACTCTCAGTTTCACTGCATTCCTGACCTCAGGCTGCAGGTTTCCACTTTGTAGTGTAGCTCTCATTTTCTCCTTCAAACTTATTAATGTGTACTACATTTCACCTGCATACACACCTGTTCTCTTATCTCTCCTGTTCTAGGTGAAATCCTCAAACAGCAACATCAACATCGCCAGAGAATTTGATAGAAACACAGAATATCAGCCCCAAATCAGAACCCTTAAATCAGAATCTAATGTTTACTGTGATCTGCTCATAATACAGTGGACACTGAGGTTTACAGATTGTGCTCAATACCCACATGTTTCTGCTTATCATGCCTTTCCATTGTTCATTAGTCCTTCTTTTTTCTATTTCTCCTCTCTCTTTCTCTCCTCCTATGCAAAATTTCCTTCTTCAGATTGAGTGGAAATGTTAGGTTTTAATTTTTAAACTTGCAACTGAAGGTCACAGGGAAATGTTTGGAATCACGTTAAATAAACATATGCAAATAACATAAATATGCAGCTTTTCTCCACAGTCCTCTCTCCACTTCTGGCCTCTGAAAAATCTTTAAAAGTTGATTCAAAGGGTAGATTACAATGAGAAAAAAGAGTTGGGGCCACATAGTTTGAGATTCCTGGGTAACTGAGAATCTGCCTTCTTTTTCTATGCAGTAATGTTGTAGATAAATCAAAAACTCATTATTTGGTAAAGATATAAAACTAAGACACTAAAATAATTGTTTCCATTGTTGAAAATTTGGCAGAAAGAAAATAATGGCAAATTTTCCTTGGACATCAGCACAGAAATCTTTCTATATTTTAGACTTTAAATTTTAATATGGCTGTGAAAAAATATTTTTAAAATGTAATGAGTCACTGGAATATTCAATTCTGAAAATACATGGGACTAGTTGAACACAGAAGAAGAAATGAAGTTTTACCTAGAAACTAAAAAATGGAGCAATGAAGTCTCTCAATAAAAGAGACTTAAAGGAGGACCAAAGAGAAGCATTTTGAAGTTTGAAGCCTGACTTTGGGAACCTTATAGTGGACAAATCTGGTTCTTGTTTTCATTGGATAGAGGTAAAATTTAAGAATGGGTATTAATGAATCCTATGAGCATATACAGTTATAGGGGACCAATACATAAAGTGGAATAACATGTCCTTGTTCTACTGCTTAACTTGATAATGGGCCTCGTAAAGAGTTCATTAATTTATCTCATTAATTGTGTCCATATAGGAGTGATAAAGTAGCAGTGAAGGACATACACTTCAAAGTCAGACCAAACTGATTTTGAGAACTGAGTTCCATCATTTCCTTCTTTTATATCCTTGGGAGAGTTTCCTTTAAATCTCATTTTTCTCACTAGTACCTCTAATTATAAGATCACATGTGAAAATACACATAATGTCTTTAGCATTAGGCTTAGAACATAAAATACACTGAAGAAATGTCACTGGTAATGTAAATGTGGATGGTGATGGTAATAGTGATGATGATAACTATGATGGTGTGATACTGAACTTTGCACATAGAGTAAGGCCTATGCTCTTAAAAAAATTTTAGAGACTGAGAAACTTTTAGAGATGTTCTTTGGTAACATAGTGAAGACTTTATATAAAGCTCTCTGAAACCCATCAAATCATTCATAAAAAGTTGTAGAGGCACAGAATTCCAGAACCAACCAATGTTAGGAATAAAAGAAGTGCTAGCTAACACTATACTGTTTGCTCTTTATTTAGTCGCTAAGTTATAGCCAACTCTTTGCAACCTCATGGACTGTAAGCCTGCCAGGTTCCTCTGTCTGTGGGATTTCCCAGGCAAGGATACTGGAGCGGGTTGCCAGTTCGTCTTCAGGGAATTTTCCCAACCCAGGGATTGAACCCACATCTCCTGCTTGGCAGGCTGATTCTTTACTGAGCTACCTGGGAAGCCCCAGCTTCACTACAGTAGTAATTATATTGTCATATATAAATGTACCAATTCAATATGTTATACAAACTTTCACAATGTGCTGTGTTAATTATATCTCAATAAAAATATTATAAATCTCTAGGGGAAAAAGAAGTAAAGCCAGTCATCTTTTTGTGAGTGTGGAAGTTGAGGGTCACAATCTGGTTAGCAGCATCTGTAACTCTAGGCTCTCAGTTTAATACTCTCTGAACTATAATATAATGAAACCTATACAAGGGCCCACCACACTCCTCCTGTGACAAACTCTTTGAGAGATGAGTTTAGTAAAGGAAGCATCATAAGGATACAAGTAGAAAAAGCAGTGATAGGAATATGGTGAAAAATGACCATAATTGAATCGCAAAAAGAATTCGAGTATGTCCTCTGTCTGGTTCAAATGTGAGAAGCACTCAGCTGTACCCATTTGCCACGGGCCTGGAGAGCCCACAGGTTTTCTTGGCTATTTATGAAGCATGACAAATATTTCAGGGCATGCTTATATCCATGACAACACATCTCACAATGTACAATTTTAAAACTGACCTTCCCAAGCCAATTCTCTGCTATAAAGAAGTGAAAGTGAAAGTCACTCAGTCGTGTCCAACTATTTGCAACCCAATGGACTATACAGTCCATGGAATTCTCCAGGCCAGAATATTGGAGTGGGTAGCCTTTCCCTTCTTCAAGGGAATTTCCCAACCCAGGGATCAAACCCAGATCTCCCGCATTGCAGGTGGATTCTTTACCAACTGAGCTATTAGGGAATGGTAAATTAGAAAACTAATACCTTTAATTACCAATGGAAAAGGTAAGTCAGGCAAGGATCTTTTTAGGATAGTGAAAGGAGCTGGTGAACATTTGAAAGGAAAAAGAAGCATCTATCATACAGAAAATCACATACCCTTTCTTTTACAATCCTCACTGTGATCAAGTGACAAGGGTTACAAAGGTGACTGTTGAGGATCTGAGTATAGCCTAGAGCTATCCAGGAATTTAAATTCACCACTATGGTCTCAGAGGGCTTTCCAGGTGGCACCAGTAGTAAAGAATCCACCTACCAATGCAGGAGACAGGAGATGCGAGTTCCATCCCTGGGTTTGGAGACCCCCTGGAGAAGGAAATGGCAACCTGTAGGAGACAGGAAGGGCCACAAAAGAAATTTATAATTATTGATAAACTGGATGCTACAAGGCATGAGACACTTGGAACAAGTCCAGAGGGAACAGTTCATAGTCTTGAAAACAAGATATGATCCTGGGGGGGGGGGGGGAAATCGACCCCAGACTGTTTCTCAACTGGTGTCTCAGAGTCACAGTGTTTTACCTATCTGGTGGAAAATCTATAGATAAGAATATTAGTCTGAGTTACTGATTTGTTCTTGATTACTGTTTCTTAGTTACTCAATGGTTAATGATCACTTGGTTCTTTGGCCCTGAGGGCCACATGAGTTGTAGCTTAACTCCCTGCACATTCTTTCCTTCCTGGCTGAAAGCATAATAACGCTGGCTTGGATTCCATTTAGGCACCTTCACCTTGGAGTGGTGTTTGTCCCCTGACCCTTGCTTTTCACTGAATCCTTGTGTCTTGTTTCTCATTCTTTCATCATATCACGCTTTCAGAAACCCTGCTTGTCAAGCCGGTCTCAACAGCAACCCAGTCCAGTATTCTTGCCTGGAGAATCCCATAGACAGAGGAGCCTGGAGAACTACAGTCCATGGGGTCGCAGAGAGTCGGACACGACTGGAGTGACTAAGCATGCTTCCAGATGAATTTTGCCATTCTTATGAGTCTGGGTAGAAAGGCCTGTACTAGTCAAGGGCACCTGAGAATTTTTATGATGAGCAGCTGGGAAGCTCTGAAATACACGCCAATACTGTCTTTTCCTGAGACTCTAACTAGAGTGGTGGCCACAGTTTCTTATTCTCAGTTTAAAATATTCGAGACTTTATGTTCTGCTGGAGAGATAAAATGTTAAGACTCTAACCTACATAAAGTCAATAAGTTGTCCCTCCTTCTCACCTGAGCGTCTCCTCCATTACCCTACCTGTTTTGTCCTATTAGCCCTGAGATGACAGGAGCAGCCTGCCTGCCTAAGCCTGCTCCTCTGTTTATCCTGAAATTTGCCTGGTACTTGACAAAACATATCAGTGAGATTCCACTCACCTCATAGGCCTCCCTTCCTGCTTGAATGCATACCCACAAATCCAAACAGTGTTTAAAGATATTGATGAAGTGGATGTCTCTCCAAGAATGATGATCCAGGAAAAAAACAGATATCACACATAGCAGACAATCAGGAAATGTCAGCAGAGCCTAGAGAAACCCTTTAAACACACCACAGCACTCAGACAAACATCAAAACTAATGGACTGTTTGAAAAGAGATGTGTGTTTGCCCAGAAAAGAGAGGTAGGAAATACAGTGAGAAGCCAGGTAGGACTGCCTGTGTTATTTGGAGGCTGACAGGATGGTAGAGAAGACTACAATTCACATCTGCCAGTCTGAAAAATAAACCAGAAAGTTGAATATCAGGCATTGAAATATCATTTAGGAATGACCAATGAAAATGGCACATATACCTGGCCACAGTGATTGATTTAAAGTTAGTCACGTGACCCAAGCCGGACCCACTTGAATCAAAACAAAACAGTTCCTTCTTTAGCTCCTTTCTCTTTTTTCCTAACTTTTCATATGGAGTAAAACAAAACCAACTCATGTTTGTAACATTCTGGATGAAAAGCATCTTTCCAAGGCTCACAAGTTCATCATGTAAATTTCCTAGCTTCCAGGTAACCACAGAAGCTAGTTTCCCTTACATAATTTGAGGAAATTTTTCCCTAGCTTGATATCACCTTTTCCTAACTGCCTTTCTTGACTTTATTAAATCATTTGTTCACCATTTTTGCAGACGTGGCTAAAATTTTCACTGGATTTAGTTCAAATCTGGATTTCATTACTGAACAAAGTGGATCATGTTTCTAGTTTGGAAAACAGAGGCTGAAAAAGGGCAATGCCAGAGAAATAACATTAATTTGCAACAAATTAATCAAGTGGAGAAAGCTTAATATTCCCCTAAAAAGCTATTATTCTGACCTATATTTATTTTTTTTCAAAATTTACAGTTTCCCACAAGGATCATATCAATAGTAATGAAGCAGAAAAATTATCCATGTTAAGAAATTAATGTGCTCCATTATGGGTTATAAACTTACACTTCTTCATTGCTCATGCACTTTTGATAAGCTTGACAAATTTTAGACCTTTTTAATTTAAGATAGAGCAGTTTTAGTTCTTTAAGTAACAGTGGAAATAATTTCCCTATCTATCATTAGAATGGTTCAATACATCCACTAATCTACAAAATATCATGTAGAAAGTAATCTTTTTCAATTTATTCCAATCATTCGGTTTGTTTCAGAAAGGAACGAGGCTATTTTGTATGGATTCTAAATCTAGACTTGAAGCAAATACTTTCATCCTTCATCATAATTATAGAGTCAAGATCTAGGGCTAGTGCTGCCATCGTCACTATGTCTTCCTTGGCATGAGTAGGGCCATTGCCAAGGGGAGAAACCACACACAGAAAAATCAGAAACACTCAGAAATACAGTAAGATACACAATTCTGCCTCTAGGCTACGAAGAGTTCATTTCTCTTCAACTGGAATTGCTCGTCTTCCTCTGTTCCTTCTTTCAGTGGTAACTTCAGTATTTATTTGCCAAGCACCTAAGACAGGCTTGAAAATATTTAAATGAAGAACCAGCAAAGGAAGTTATACACACTATTTCTCGTTGCACTCCACCCAAAGTCCTGTTTTGTTGTGTGATCATTTATTACGACTAAATGGCAACCCACTCCAGTATTCTTGCCTGGAGAATCCCATGGACAGAGGAGTCAGGCAGGCTACAATCGATGGGGTCGCAAAGAGTCAGACATGACTGAGCGACTAACATGTTCACATACTTTCCTATTTCCCCAGCAAGGCATTGGGATTTATATTCATAATATACCAGAGGTAGGAATCATTTGGAATATACTGTATTAAATTTGTCAGTCCATAAGTTAATGTGGTTCCAATAGACCTTATCATGAAGGATTTTCTAACAGAGTCACATTATACAGGAGAGAAAAAACATATAGGAACAGGCACTGATAGGCTGACAGACTGTCATGGTTTCAAACTATATGGCTCAGAAAACACACACATGCTGTACTAACAGAAGGCCTGATCTTTCAACTCCCATCCCTACTAACTGTCCAAAGAAATGCTGTGACTTTCAGCATTATTGGACCAGACTTGTGAACTTGGGAAAGAGGAAAATGCAGGGGAAAGAATCAAAAGAATGAAGATAACTATGACAGTGCTAGAAAATGCACATCAATTTTATCTTCCATCCTTGGCAGACCTCACTAATTAAAACAATTATGGATTTATTGCTATGTAACAAGCCACCACAAAACTCAGTGGCCTGAAGCATTTACTAGTTCACAGTTGCGCTTGTGAGCTGGGAAATTCTCCTGGTCTGGGCTGGGTTCATCTGTTCCAGCTCATTCTTACTCACACATTTTATAGCCAGCCCCAGTGATGGCTCAGGGCTGAATGGTCTAAGCTGGCTCAGTTGGGAGAGCTGGTCTTTGCAGGTACATACCCTCATTCTGCAGGCAGATAGTATGAATTTGTTCAAATTAAGGTAGTGGTGAAAATTCTAGAAGCAAAATCATAGAAAGCCTCCTGATATCTAGGTTTAGAACTCAGAACAAAATTGCTTTCACCACATTCTGCTCACTGAATCACATCTCAAAGCAGCCTATATTTAATGATTGGAGAATTAGACTCTAAATATGAAACTGACAAGGTTCAAACAATGTAGCCACTTACACAAACTCTAATTTAGCACAAAATCCCTCTCAGTTAAGGAATTAGGAAGCTTTAATTCCTGACAAGGCCCAGCCTTAAGAGCTCAGCCATGGAAGAAGCCACTCCCAAATTTTCCATAAGAAACATGCTTGTCGTCCACAGTCTCTGACAATGTCTGGTGTTAGACTGCTCACTGACGTGACCGAGCAGAGTGACAGGTCCTCACACAATCTGTCCTAGTCATTTGGTAATTTTGAAGTGAATAGAAATTGACTTTTGTATAAAATACTTGGAATCTTTTGTCTCTTCCAGAACACGTATTGTTTAAACCACCTAGTTATCACTTTACCATGTATTATCATAAGTGATTCTCTTTTTTTATTTTTATTTTTTGGCCATGTGACATGTGGGATCTTAGTTCCCCAGCCAGGGATGGAGCCCACCTTAGAAACACAAACCACTGAACCACCAGGGAAGTCTCTAGTGCTTCTCTTCTGATGTAGCAAAACTATTAAGTGTGTGGGCATAAAATATGATATTCTATAAATTATAGTTTTATATAAGCTAACTTATTTATGAAGTAGACAAAGGAGGGATTATCATCATCATTTTAAGATTAAAAGATATTGAAGAGCAGGGAAATTTAATAAACATTGAATTTCTCATATTTAGTAAAGGAAGGACATATTGAAATAAAAATGTAATCTGTCTCAGCTAATTTAGTTTTGTACACTTTACATTGGCAAATGTTCCCTAGAATGTTTTTAATTAGCTGATTAAATAGGTTGAAAATTAGGGAAATAAGTGATAGGTAAAAATATTTCCAAGTCTAGCCCCTAAATATCCTGAGGCTGAGGTGAAAGTGTGTTTTCCCAGTTTTTCTGGAGCCTTAGCTGTGACATGTTTGGAATTAAAAGCCACCTTGCCAAATCTAGAACTTCTGCCCTTGGAATTAACAATATCTCAAAATTCTAAGATTAGAACAACCAGGAAATAAAACAACAATATACCATGGGAAAGGAAATTACTTTCTGGTCCTCAAGGCACTTGTTTTATGCACTGATATGAGAATATTTGAATATTTTCTTAGCTGTCTCATAGAGAATGGCTACAGATATTATGAGGCACTAGGAAATTACATGACCTTGTTAAAGCTATGGAAATGATTATCCAAATAATCACATCCTGCAATCATGTATTTTGTATCATTAAAATGAGCTACACCATCAGAGACCATGGTCATGGTCTTGGGGATAATCAAGGCCAAAATTAAAGATTTTTACCTTACCCCACAACCAGTAGATTAGAATGTGGGCTAATATCAAATCTCAGAAATAAGCAAGAAGAATTTATAAGCTCTGGACAGAAAATTACTAAATTTTCAGTAAAATTAAAAAAATGAAATGCAAGTCTATGATGGCAGTACTCAGATTTGCGAGGTATTTAAAGAAAAGATATAGTCTTCATTGGTCTAAGCTTATAAATAAATGATAGTCTTTTTTCAATTTTTATTTTTTAATTGAAAGATATTTAACATATTAGTTTCAGATCATCAAATTCAAGCATTTTCCAATTCAAGCATTCTATTTTGAAACATGTTGTTAACTTCTAGTGGGCAATTCACAGAAATGACTTAATTTTAAAACATGCATACCCATGGCAGATTCATGTCAATGTATGGCAAAACCAACACGATAATGTAAAGAAAATTAAAACAAATAAATAAAATCAAAAAAATAAAATAATGCTGCAATGAAAATAAATAAATAAATAAAAATAAAACATGCACACTACTATATGTAAAATAGATAATTAAGAAGGATCTATTCTAAAAGCACAAGGAACCATATTCAATACTCTCCAATAACCTATATGGGAAAAGGGAGAATCTGAAAAAGAATATACATACATGTATAACTAAATCACTTTTCTGCACACATGCAACCAATATAACATTATGAACCAACTATAAACCAATATGAAATAAAAATTAAAATAAAACAAAATATCAACAGAAATTGAACTTTCAAAATACAACAGTAATTGTATCAGGAGCTACATCCTGGATATATTCACTTTGATATCTAAGGGGTCCCTCAAATCTAACATTTGCAACAAGAGAAAGCATTATCCTCTCTCTCCATTAATTAATTTTTTCTTTTTTTTTCTCAATGTTGAATACAGGAAAATCAGTCTTCATAGTTAGAAACCCTGGACTTGCCTTTAAATCCCTGCTCCTCTTTTACAGATAATAAATCAATCTATAAATGAAGTTGGTTGTAGCTCATAGTGTTTCTGGATTCAAGTATTCTTAGTATGATATTGTAACATCGCCAAATCAGGTCCTGGTCTCTTATGCTTTCCCAACAGTCCTCTTTCTGGTCTATCCAATTTCAATGACTCTCTCTGTTCTAACTCATGTAACTAGTAAGGTGAAATCCCTTTCAGAAACAGCTTCTTAAAAGTAAAGCCTGGTCCTCACATTTCCCTGCATAGAAGCTGTCTTGGCTTCCCAGTGCCTGAGTAAGTCCAGATATTTCAATCTGTCACTGGAGGCTGTCTACACCCTCCCTCTACCCTCCTCTTCAGTTACTTATCCAGAGAGGACTAAGTTTCCAGAATATTGATCTACAAGGGACACAAAAAGATATTTTAAATTAAAAAAAAAAAAGAGTGCTACATGTGATTCAAAAGCATATTTTCCTAAGCTATTTGAGATGGTAACACTTCCATAAGGCAAGCTGAGTTATCAAACATGGTAGCTAAACTTCCTTCTTAAGATTTGCTGTGCTGAGACATATATCCACAAATAAGATTCAAACAAACTGTAAATAATAACCGAGATCAAGCATTCCCATAACAGTCCCCTCTCTCTCGGCCATTCTCTTAAAAGATTATCTGTGAATCTCTTTAAATAAACAAATAAAACTCACGTTGGTGAAAAGAAACACCAAGATCTTTACCCTTCCTGACATACTCCTATCCTGTCTAATCCTGGTGCAGGGCACTGCAAATTTCACTTGACTTTGGAGGAGGTCACCAAGAAGACATGATCAGTAGTTGACCTAACAGCTGGATCTAGACAATTGGAGGCCCCTTGCTTGTACATTCTGTTCCACTGTTGGCGCCATTTTAAATGACGCAACCCTGAGGGAGCAACGTGTTGTTGAGACCATCTCAGTGGTACACATGATCTAGATAAGACTTGTATACAAATTTTAAGATTCTAGTGGACAAAAGCAGAGATCCACACATATCATGGCCACTCAAGACAAGCCTCATATGTAATCCCTTTGCTTATTAATTTTGCCACCTAGCTATCTTTTCCCTTTCTTCAGTCTCTCCTTGCCCTTTGTGTAAGGGCACTACTTTATAAGCCAGCACTTGCCTTAAACAAGCTGAGTCTTTTACCATGCTATGCTTCTGCCAAGCTGTTCCTTTTTTTCTGGAAGTAGTTCAGCTCTCATATCCCCTAACTCCCACCTTGAGGGTACCCAAATCTAAATTATCTTTCTCATGCTCATAACTGAACTTAAGAAGAAAACAAAAGCTTTTTCTGCGCACCCTCAGTGAGTTTTACTCCTTACTCTGCAACCTGCACTTAGCTCATACCTTTATAATATCATTTGCTATGTTGATTTTAGTGTACTTGCTTACAAGTCTATTTCCTGTCATAATCTCAACTACTCAAGGCAAGTAGAATTTCTTATTCAACTTTGAGTTCTCAGTTCCCAGCTTACTAGCCATCACTGGAGGTTGGCTCAGTAAGTATTTGGGTTCCAGTCCCAACTGAGTCACTAGGCAGGTGTTTAACCTTGGGCAATCACTCTGCTTATGAGATTCTGTAGTTTTTGAAAAAATAAGAATTATATGAAGTGGTCTGTGTAGCTCAGATGGTTACTTCAAGAATAAAGTGGAATTATGTGTGGGGAAATGTAAAAATTTGAAAATCCCTCTGCATACTAAATTGTTCTCTTGTATTTAATATCATGCCAACATAAATACTTGTTAAAATGAATGATGTGACTTGATCATTGATCAAGGTCCTTGCTAGGGCAGAAGACATTAATGCAAAAGCCCAAGGCTCTGTCTCCCATCCAAGAAGAAAGTGATGCAAATGCTGCATTCTAGAACCTGGACTCATTCAAAAGAACTGCCAGAGAAATGTATCCATTTTCAGTGAGTAACATAGTTTAGTCCATGAGCAAGTTCTGAAAAATTCTATAAAATGAAATTGAATTTGAAAGAAAAGGTTAAAACTGGGCAGTATCAGCAGAGAGAGAAGTAAAGACAAGCATAAATCAATAAGTTTGGGATAGTTTGTTATGCAGAATAGATCACTGAAACAAACAAAAAATATATCTTTGTATCCACACATATGCAACCAAGTGAGACAATGAAGCATTCTAAACCCAGTCATCTGAAAATGATTCATCACTTGGCATAGCCTAAGATTGCCTCGTAATCATTTATTCACTCCTTATTCCTATCCATTCCACAGTTAAGCACCTATCTGGGGGAAGGTCAATGTTTTAGAGATACATCAGTGGTGTAATGTAATCCTTGCCCTTAAAGATCTCAAAGTCCATGATGAAAGAAAGAGAAGTAAATGTATAATGACCCCAGAGTGTGGAAAGTGTTCTAATAAGTTAAGTGTGCTGTTTTTGAGGGCAATATGTGGGCCAGCTAAGCAGTCTTGGTGCCAGGAAATGTATCTAATAAAACAGTTTTCTAAACCTTACCAGAACACCTTGCATTGTTTATTAAAAAAAAATAACAATTGTAGGACTGTAAACTAGACTTCTTAAATCAGAATTTCTGAAGTCAGGGCTCTAAAACATGCAATTTTAACAAGAGTCTGAGGTAATCTTACTGCTAAGGAAACTTGAGAAATACTACTCTTAATAACTGACACCTATGTTGAGTCGCCACAAAACGCCAGCTTCATTTCAACTCATTTTATTTTTAATTGTAAATATAATAACTAGAAATATATATATCAGAATGCAGGTCAATGGAGAGAGACAGCTTTGAATTAAACACACAATATAGACTTTACTTTTAAAACTGTAATTAGTAAAAATTTACCTATATCTCAGCACATCACAGAAGGCTAAAAGTTCAAACTCTGCCATCAGACCTTCTGGGTTCAGACCTCAAATTTGCAGTTTACCATATGTGTAGCTTTTAAAAAATCACGTAACATCTCTGTTCATCCATTTCCTCATTTGTAAAAGTAGGCATACTTCATTTTATTGTGCTCTGCTGTATTTCTCTTCATGGGCATTGCATTTATTTTTACAAACTAAAGGTGGTGGCGACCCAGGGTCATCAAGTCTGTCAGCATCATTTTTCCAACAGCATTTGCTCACTTCATATCTCTGGGTCAGGTTTTGATAATCCTCACAGTGTTTCATTATCTTATTTGTTATAGAAATCTGTTATTAGTGATCTTTGATTTCACTGCTACAATGCACTAAATACTCAGATGGTGGTTAGTATTTTCTAGCAATAAAATATTTTCTAATTAAGGTATGTACTTTTTTTAGACATAATGCTATTTCACACTTAATAGACTGCTTTATAGTATAAACATAATGCTTATATACACTGAAAACAAAATATGTCCTGTGACTCACTTTATTGTGATATTTGTTTTATTGAGGAGGTCTGGAAGCAAATCTACAATATCTCTGAGCATGGGTGTATATAATAAAATCAGTCCTGTCTATCCAGCAGGTAGGTTGAAGTAAATGACATAAGTAACTGAGAACATCATCTAACATGTAAGAGCTATATATGTATCAGGCGTCATGACAATTCTGTTTGCTTCCTCTCTGAGCTTAACCTGGGCTCAGTGCTCATTCCAGATCAATCCTCATTAATCCAGATTAATCCTCAATCATGTATTTTCCTGCAGTTAATTTTCCCACTGCATTTTCTGGTGGTACACAGTAAGCACTAATAATGTCATCTTGAGGCACTAGAAGAGGGATCCTATCTTCACCCAAGAAGTGTCCACAGGAGATGTTTCCCTGTGGTATTAGTCACATTCTTACTCTGCATAGTCTGGAAGGGAATCAGTCAGGTTTGTTCTTGAGATAATACATGTCTAGAAAGCTGATGATTCATTTTATTTTTGTACAACAAAAAAAATTTTCCTTCCCCTCCAGCTGTCCTTCAAAATAAAGTAATTGGAAGGGACAATATGCCAGGAATAGGAATAGTAGGAAGTTGATATTTTACCTTAACAGAAATCGCCCAAACTACTGGGTATAAATTAGCATTTCCTTGTGTCCTCCAGCCCATACCCCCAGTTACTTCACTGATTACCTCAACTTCTCTCTTTTTCAGCTTTAAACAGTTTGCACCCATGACTCTTCATTAGGTAACGTATTGACGTTATATGCTTTTTGTAAATTTACTTTACTTCTGAAAATTTTCTGTTGGAGGTCTTGAAAATGGAACCTGGACAATTTGGAATAACATCTTGTATCTGACTACTCTAAAATGCCATAAAATTAAAATACAGTTAAATAAGTTTAAAAAAACATTTAAGAAAAAAAAAAAGCATATAAGTAGAACATTTAATGATCCTATCCCAGACCATTGTGGATACATTTTTGTAATATGATTACTTTAAAAATTAAAACATTTTGGTTACTTAGTGAGGAGATATTTTAAAGCTATACTTAAAAGTACATCTAAGTTAAAATGTAGTTAAAAGCTAAAATAGAATCACAAAGTCTCATTTGGCTCAAAAATCCAATGGAAATAAATGTCTTCTCTCTACTTAGACATGTTTAATGGCATCCATATTGTTCTCAAAGAATGTAACAAAGATTGTGGCTCAATAAGAACCCTGAAACTGATTAAAAAGTATTTTTATTGAGGTTAAGTTATTACAATCACCATAAGCATGTAGGGACATAATTTTAGATGAGGTTTTTTTGTTTGCTTGCTTTTTAGTCAATCACAAAGGAAACTTCCTTAGTTTGGAACGTTTACAAACATTTCATAGGAAAAGTAGAAGCAACCAGTACTGTTTTTCCTAGAGAAGAAACGACCACTGAGCATGTCAACGTTAGGCGGTTGGCAATTCTAGTTTACATTTTTTGGAGGAACTTCTATAATATTTTGCACATTAGATGCATTTTGCAATCCTACCAAAAATGTATAACCAACACTTCACCAAAACTTGTCTTTTGTGTTTTGGAAAAAAGCAATTCTAAAAGGTTTGATGTAATATCATTATAGTTTTGATTTGCATTTTTCTGATAATTACTGATGTTGAGCACTTTTAACATACCTGTTGGCCATTTTTAAGTTTTTTTGGAGAAATGTTTGTGTAAGTCTTTAGCCTATTTTTAAATTACTAGACTTTTGCTATTGAGTTGTAGGAATTCCTTATATATTTTTGGAAATTCATCCCTTATCAGAACTATGATATGAAAATGTCTTCTCTTCCATTGGTTGCCTTTTCAGTCAGTTGATTGTTTTTATTTGCTGTGCAGAAGCTTCTTAGTCTGATGTAGTAACACTTGCCTAAATTTAAGCTTGTTGCTGTGCTTTTAAGGTCATTGACATGAAATCATTGCCAAGATTGACATCAAGGAGCTTTGTCACTATGCTTTCATCTAGGAGTTTTATGATTTCAAGTCTTACATTTAAGTCCTTAATCAAGTTAATTTTTAATTTCAAGTTAGTTTTTGTGAGTGGTATGAGATAGAATGAATTAGATAGAAATTTAAATTAATAGTTTTGCATGTGAGTATCCAGTTTTCTCAGCACTGCTTATTGAAGAGACTATCCTTTCCCCACTGAATATCCTTGCTTCCATTTTGAAATATTAATTGACCCACAAATGGGTTCTCAATTCTGTTCTATCAGTCTATATGTCTTTTTTTAATGCCAACAACATAACATTTTCATTACAATAGTTTTGTCATACATCACTTCACTCAAAGAATGAGTTTCAAAACTTCACATACTCTCCTCTCCCCCTCAAAAAATCAAAGAACAAGGGGTACTTCCAAATACATTTTATGAAAACCGAATTACTCTGATATCAAAGCCAAACAAAAACACTACAAAAAAAGAACACTATAAGCCAATATATCTGATGAAAATAGATGTAAAATTCCTCCACAAAATATTAGCAAAATAAATTCAACAGCATATTCATAGGAACATACACCATGACCAAGTGGGATTTATTCTTGAGATGCAAGGATGAGTCAACACATGAAAATCAATCAATGTGAAATACCACATCCGCACAATGAAAGACAAAAAATAGCTCTTTCCAATTTGAAAGGGTCCACCCAGTGCTTAGCATAATAAATGGAATGAGAAAACCAATGTGCCTCTTTGTGTAATTCCAGAATCTCAGAATAATGAGGAACCCTAAAAGCTTTCAGAGAAGCCAAAAGAGCAGGAACACAGAGTTCATTCTTTTTCAATCACATTATTGAAGACAGAGGTAGACTTTCAATCAACTCCTAAGTAACAAAAAATTGTCACTAAACTTTAGTGACATAAAGGAATAACGACTTGGTCACACCTACAAATTTGTGGCCAGGCACAGTGGTGACAGTCCTTGTCTTCCCCAAGAGGCCTCAACCAAGGGACTCAAACACCAAAAACAGCTGGGATAGGCTGACTGGGGTCATAAGTGTAAGGCCTCAGTCTTTGTTGCTGGATGGATTATTTTATTTCTCCAGTAATGTCCACTGGGTTTGAAACCTCCAAAATGATTTCTTCACTCAATATTTGGGGCATGGGCTGGGATGGTTAACCATCTGAAGTCTACACAAGCATCTCTCATTCCAGGCAGCCTCTTCACATGGTTACCCTGGGTTTCTTCATGACATGGTGGTCTCAGGGGACAGCTTCCCTAGTGCAAGTTTTTCAATATGATTGGGTGGAAGCCATAAGGGTTTTAATGATCTACCTCCACAATTCCCAAAATATTTTTTGCCAGTCTCATGGTGGTTCAGATGGTAAAGAATCTGCCTGCAATCCAGAAGACCCAGGTTCAATCCCTGGGTTGGGAAGATTCCCTGGATAAGGAAATGACAACCCACTTCAGTATTCTTGCCTGGAGATTCCCATGGACAGAGGAGCTTGGTGGACTACAGTCCATGGGTAACAAAGAGTCAGACATGACTTAGCAACTAAACAACAATAAATTTTTCAGTTAAGTCACTAAGGCCAACCCAGATTCAAGGAGAGGGAATTGGACTGTACCTCTCAATGCTTAGTCTCTCAGTCATACCCGACTCTTTGCGACCCCCTGGGCTGTAGCCTGCCAGGCTCCTCTGTCCATGAGATTTTTCAGGCAAGAATACTGGAGTGGGCTGCCATTTCCTGCTCCAAGGGATCTTTCCAACCCAGGGATCGGCCCACATCTCTTGTGTCTCCTGCATTGGCAGTTGAATTCTTTACCACTTCACCAGCTGGGAAGCCTGTTCCTCTCAACAGAAGGATTAGAAAAGAATTCACAATTGTATTTATCATGCCATTTTCAAGAAAATTATTTTTACCTTAGAATTACATAGTCATCTTAGCTTTCAATCAAGTGTGAAATAGACATTTCATACATTCAATAACTTGTTGTTTTGCTTGAAGACTTTTCTAAGGAATCTACTAAGAACTATTACCTGCCAAAACAAAGCCTAATAAATATATAAAGAAGAAGATATAGAATCTAGGAAACATCAAGTGTAAAAACTCTAAAAATCAACCAGTTTAGGTTGCAACAGGTGAATCACGATTCCTAGAGAGTTCCATGGAAACATTTTAAAAGAATAAATATTAGATATGTTTGAGTGTTTCAGGGAAAATTTTGATCAAGAGACATTTGATATATTCAATGAAACATTAAAATAGGCATATTGAAACTCAACGAACTGATCAAAATAACAGATATAAATTAAGGAAAAATAAAATATTCCATAAAGAAAATATGATTCTGTGTCTTCAATGACAGTATAATAGTCATAATAATATACACAGTGAATATTTATCCCAAGAATATTCAGAATAAATGTGTTGGCAGAATGGGAAAAACTAACTGAGGAAATGGTGCTGTATAAGAATGATAAAGCTTTATTACTACAGCATATCAATAGACATTGTACATTACTGACAAGACAAGAAAATCTCAAAAATTATTACAAATATATTATTTAAAAATAAAAACTTAAATAAACAACTAAAATAAATAAAAATGAGATTACTTCTAGGAAGGATAACTGGGTAGTAAAAAGTAGTGTAGAAGGATTTCCTGTATTTTGTTATGAGCATTTTTATTTTAAATACATATACAAACCCACACACACAAATAGGAAAATGAGAGACACACTGAATCTATAATTTGTTTTTCTGTTTTAGGTTTTAAACATTTTTGACATATTTGCAAAAAACTAGAAAGTGAAAAACAGAAGGTGCTAGAAATTGCCTCATAAATGATTTAATATGTCACCTAACCCAAAGAATGTGGTAGATTTCTATACATAATGCTCCTCTGGCAGGACTCAGACTCACAAAGTAACAAATGTTTTAAATTCCAGACTTAGTAAAATTTGTATGTGGAATTACCGACATGGAGAGTTATATTTTGCAGCAAGAATTCAATCCTAACAAACATCTCTGATAACTTCAGTGTCCCTTTTGTTAAAAAGACCAATATCTAGGAGATTTGTAAGTGAGAAGAGAAGATTGTGCTTATAAAATAGGGCTCCATAAGACATCCGTTGGAGCTGTATGCTTCTGAGAAAATAGGACTGGAAAAAACAAACTAATTCGTTGAGAAGTCTTTTCAAATATGTTAAAAATGAAAGGAGGGAAATGGGAGGAAAGAAGGTATTACAGGTAAGCCATGTGCTGTTTGTTCATTATTTGATTATTTTTATAGTGAATAATATTGCTAATGGCTTAATATAGTACAATTAATGCCAAATACAGTAATTGTAAGGTGATTATAATTAAACTCAACAATTAAATTTATGAGAAAAAAATGAGATAAAGGAAGTAACATGGATACTTCATCAATGAAAATATTACTTAATGAATAATTAATTACACACTTCAAAAATGATGGCATTTGTAGAAAGTCTTCACACTGTTAATTTTCACAGCAGGAATAAGGATGTCTCCAGAATGCATTTACCAAACAACTGATTTCCTCACTCAATGCAGAGAAATCACTTTGTGGAGCAAGTACACATAGAAGTGAAAATTACTCCTGTCTGGCTAATTCCATTATTTATGGCAAACATCTAAGTCATGAGTGGCTTGTTCAGAGTTTTGATATTTCATAACAACTGCTACCATTTTGTGATGATGTATATTAAATACTTCTTACATGATTTTCTTAAATCATTAGATCCTCTTAGAAATTCTGCAGGAGGTATTATTTCCTCCATATGATTTCTAGAAAGATATGAGGAACTGATACTCAGAGAGTGTAGGTCATGTGCCCATGGTCTCAGCAGCCAGTGGTGGAGTCTGGATTTGACCCTTAATAACACTGATGCCAAAGCCTCCTTTGCTGCCTTCCTTACAGCCCCAGCCTCACCGGTACTTACAGTGCTTCCCTAACCCACCTTCTAGATTCTCAAAGATATACCTCAAAGGCCAACAGCTTTAGGTAAACAGTTGACAATAAACCACATCCTGAAGACAGGGCTCCTTGACATCTGGCCTCTCAGGATCTGGAGTTGTGGAAGAGGAACAGAGGAGGGTGCTGCTGAGGCAGGAAGTAGGCGATGGAGCAGTCTGTGGGCAGGCCAGTACCAGCTGAGTCTGCCAGCACCCTGACAACTGATCATCTCTTCTGTCACTGTGGGCATGATGTGCACACACCTCCATGAATAATGGCCTCTGGACCTGGTTTTTAAAAACTGATTAAAACCTTCCATAAGAAAAACTTCCTTCTCCAAAACTGCTTTTGCTCAGCACTTTGGCAGTTTTAATTCACACAAAAGGGATTCCTTGACCTTTCACAGGTTCTGGATTGTTTTTCACTTGGGGAGAGATTTCATTTTACTTCTGAAGTTTGTTATTAAATTCAAGAATGTCTTCTCATTGTATCTTGGATACAGAGATGTCTGGAGTCCTGAGGAACCAAACCAATGAAAGAAATCCCACTGCTACTATCTTCTCTGTGCCCTCTGGTGGTGGTGGTGGTGGGTGCTCTCTGTTAGTCCTTGATATTCAAATTAAAGAGAGGAGAGGCAACAGGTGTGATCCACTCAATCAAAGCCCAGCCACACAGCAAGGAACACAGAGGCTTTGGAAGAAGAATGAGGCAGAGGAGGAGGTGGCTATAGAATGAAGTGTACACACACACAGGGAGGAGGATGTTCAGTTAACTCAAGGGACAGATTCATTTCCTGACTCTACACCACAGTTATGGTTTAGCTGTGGACTATGATATCACACATCTTTGCTGATGAGAGAGATCCACCTCATGAAGAGAATTTAGGGGATAAGGGGGAGTTCCCCTCCTAAATAATCCAGGCATTTGAGTCCATCTCAAGTCAATAGCCATTTTGCCACCCAAGGTAGGACACTAGTAACTTAGAAATACTCAAATGAGAACTACAGACAAAGACAGGTAGAAACAGTCCATCAGAGAAACAAAGAGAACAAAATAGCAAAAGGATCATTGAGATAACTTTCATCAAATTGACTGAATGGGACTTCGGATGAAGAATCATAAACCATATACAAAGGAAACAACAGTGATAAGGTCTTTGGAATTTTTTTTATATAGGTGATTATATAAGTACATATTTGCAGAAGCATTGACAACTGATTACACTTTTGAAATGATTTGAGATTCTTAATGAATAGTCTCCCCAAAATGTTATAAGGAAACTTCTTAAAGAGGGGGAAAGCCGCAAAGTGTATGGAACTCATCCAAGCATTCAGTGCTGACTTAATGTTACCAGTTTGTCAAAAATAAGCTGAGGAGTACTCACACTTCTCTCTCTCCAGCAGATACTTTAGATGGCTGATCCATCATTCATTTCCCAATCACCTTCTCTGTTCAATACCTCTAAAATAGAGGTATTTAGAGAGGTGACCATTCTGGCCAATGGGACAGAAATAAACTTACTGCTTCTGCCTCTTTCTCTTACTCCCCCCCTTTTGCTGGAATGTATATGTGAAGACTGGAGACAAAAATAGCCATTGGGAAGCATGAAGCGACAACCATGAGGATTTAAAAAAAATACACTAAGTAGGATACAGTGGACAGTGCGAAAGTTCCTTGATGGAATCACTAAGGAGCTCTACCAGCTCTGTACTGCTGACATATGGAATCATTTTTGAAAAAAGAATATTTTAAATGTTTAAGCCACTTTAGGAACAGTGAATATTTCTGTTTCTTGGACCCAAAATGATTCCTAACCAATGTAACTTTTAAAGTGCTATAACCTACTCTCAGCTCAGCTGGTAAAGAATCTGCCTGCAATGCAGAAGACCCCAGTTCTGTTCCTGAATCAGGAAGATCTGCTAGAGAAGGGATAGGCTATACACTCCAGTATTCTTGGGCTTCCCTGATGCTTCAGACGGTAAAGAATCTGCCTGCAATGCAGGAGACCTGGCTTTGATCACCAGATTGGGAAGATCCCCTGGAGAAGGGAATGGCTACCCACTCCAGTAATCTGTCCTGGAGAATTCCATGGACAGAGGAGCCTGGCAGGCTACAGTTCGTGGAGTCCCAAAGAGTTGGACACAAACGGGCAACTTTCACTTTTACTTTTCACTTTCAACCTACTCTCTGACATTAAGGTGATTTTTCCATTATTCAAAGAGAGCTATTAATGAGTTTAAAAAAAATTCAAATCTATTTACACTAGAAGAAAGATGTGCCTCCCTTTTTTGTTCTTTATTGTCTGGTGGGTTGGCTTCTTGGTGTTGTACTGTTCCTATCTCTAAAAAAAGCTCAAAAGTGTAAAGACTCTGCCACATCTTTAAATAAAATCAAACTCCATCCTTAGAGGCTGTTTAGGGAGGAGAATCCCCACCTGGTGGCAGAGATGAGAGAAGGAAGATTCTTTAAGGATGATAACAATCTTCTGTGGGGTGTTCATGAATCAGTTTAGTGTTCAATCTACCATTTCTCTGAGTAGAGATCCTTCTCTATCATGAGGGCTTTTAGATCTTTAATTTGATAAAGAATGTAAATGGGCTTTTTGATACAAGCTTGTAAGGATCTCAGAAGTAAAAATTCAGACTCCTGATTTCTTGGGGGAAATCCCTAGATACCTACATAAACTTCTAGGAAGGATTATAAAAATAAATACTCAAGAACAAGAAACACAATCAGAACACCGGTAATATTTTTCAAACTGGAGACTGAGAACAGCCCAAGATTTGCTGCAGAAGACAAGTCCAGTTTCCCAGAGCAGAGAGCAGTAGACTGGTCTCCTGCCAAACAGTAAGAATAAGCCCCACTTTGTAAGACTTTGCCAACCCTAGGTAGAAGTCCTTTGAGAACATGCTTCCATCTCTTTCCAATCCCTTGTCCATACTTTTCTTAGATGTGCTTTATACTCAGAAAACAATTGTTATTAAAGATGATGCAAAAAAACCAAAACATTAACTTATTTACTACAACTTGATTCACACAAAAGAAAACTGATAACTTGATAATTATAAAGATAAAGGAGAGAATGCTGAGTTTTAAAACTCTTTTTTGTAGTTTATATTTTCTAAAAACCTACCAGTCTTATAAATCCTTTGTGTGTATGACCAGCAAATACAAATAACTACATTCTTCAGCAAGGTAATTTTACTCTTCAACCACACTGCTGAAAACAAAAATCACAAATATTAACCTTTCTGTGATAACTATTAACAATTTCATTAAGAGGCACTAGATTAATATTTATCAAAAATAAGCCAAATATTTCCTTTCACTATTTCTTTTTGTCTGACTTAAGAATTCGTTTAAAACAGGTACTTCATTATATGCTTCCTATTTTTTCAAAATACAACTAATCTTATTTACTTATAGAAACTAGTGAGGAGTTGCCATATAAACTGATTTTAAATTTCTCTCAAGGAACCTCTTTTTTTATTTTATTGGTATCAATAAAATCATGGGCTTCCCTGATAGCTCAGTTGGTAAAGAATCCACCTGCAATGCAGGACACCCCGATTGGATTCCTTGGTAAGGAAGATCCTCTGGATAAGGGATAGGCTACCCACTCCAGTATCCCTGAGCTTCCCTTGTGGCTCAGCTGGTAAAGAATCTGCCCGAAATGCCAGAGACCTAGGTTCGATCCCTGGGTTGGGAAGATCCCTTGGAGAAGGGAAAGGATACCCACTCCAGTATTCTGGCCTGAGGAATGCCATGGACTGTATAGTCCCTGGGGTTGCAAAGAGTCAGACATGACTGAATGACTTTCACTTTCAATGAAAACATGGTGCCTTGGATAGTTAACTTGGAGAGCTTTACAAACTTTAGAATTCTTCTAATTTTGGAACATAAGCAGAGTCCCATTGAACAGTTTTTTCTCTTATTGTAGTTTCATAAAATAAATATTCTCAACAGAGACTTAGGGACAAGTAAACACTATAGTGTCTTCACACAAATCCATTTTGAGGAATAGAAAGTAACGGCCTTTTTAAAAAAAATTTTCATGATGAATTTCATTTGTGAATCACATATAAAGCTGAATGTGTCTTTGGGAATAATTTTAATCTCTGTTGGAAATTAGAAAATATGAGATTATTTCTTCCTCTCTATCCTCATTAGTGTGACCCATCTCAGTAAACCATATTTTTAATATTATCTCAAAACATTGGCATACTGTTTTTGTACAGTATTAATAAATATTTTGGGCTTCCCGGGTGGCTCAGAGGTTAAAGTGTCTGTCAGCAATTCCAGGAGACCTGGGTTCGATCCCTGGGTCGGGAAGGTCCCCTGGAGAAGGAAATGGCAATCCACTCCAGTATTCTTGCCTGGAGAATCCCATGGGTGGAGGAGCCTGGTAGGCTACAGTCCATAGGGTCGCAAAGAGTCGGACATGACTGAGCGACTTCACTTCACTAATAAATGTTTTACATTGCCACAAATAAAAGCTTACTGCAATGCCACTGCATTCATTCACTCTTTTGCCAGATTTTATTAGGCATCTGCTATGTTCTAGGCATTGGGCTTCCCTGGTGGCTCAGGGGTAAAGAATCTGCCTGCAATACAGGAGATGCATGCAGGAGATGCAGGTTCTATCCTTGGGTTAAGAAGATACCCTGGAGAAGGAAATGGCACCCCACTCCAGTATTCTTGCCTGGAAAATCCCATGGATGGAGGAACCTGATGGGCTACAAGTCCATGGGGTCGCAAAAGAGTCTGACATAACTTAGTAGCTAAACACATCTTCTAGGCAATGTGGCATATACACTATTTAGTTCTCCAAAAATAATTATGCATAGCTCTCCATCACAAATAGTTATAAACTACTTAATTTAAAATGGGTCCAACCCCACAATCTTTCGTGTACTGTTTGTGTGGGTTGGTGGATGTGTATATGTGTGTTGTACTTTGGAGAATTAATATGGCAATAGGCTGGTCTGTGTGGAATAAGACAAATTCCATTAATAGCAAGCTATTTAATTTACCAGACTTCATTTTCACCCCCTATAAACTGGATAGAAACAGTTATCTTAAAGTGTTGCAATGGTTAGAGATAATTCACTTTAAATTCTTGTCACCTAATGGTTAGGCACTCATGAAGTGTTAGCTATTTCAACCTTTGATGAGAAATGTTCTCTGACTTCAGTTCTGTTGCTTATCCATTGAGTTGGGTATGGGAAAGTTCACTCCTATTGACTATTCATTGAACTGAATATTTTGTACCAAGTTGCTGTGTAAGAAATCTTCAGTAATCTCAAACTCAGAAATGAGTCCAATTATTTGATTATGGATGAAAAGCATAAATATGTCTCCATTAAGACTGATTCTTTTAGGCAGATACTCAATTAAAATGTCTTATACTGACACTTTGCCTTTCATAAATCTTCCTGGGGAGGACATTCAAATTGCAAGTAATTTTAGCCTCTGGTCTTGATTTTTCACAATCTCTTAATGGGAAAATGAACATATATTATTTTCAGAAAAAAATTTATTTCTGCCTTGAGAGAAAAGTAATAAGAAAAGTTGTGTGTCTTAAATATTTAAAATGACACACACTTATTCCATAACTTTAAACATTGTTATTTTATAAATATTTAAGATAAAGATAATCTAGCTTTTACTTACAAGATTTAAAGCAAATTAATTCCTCATCAGTTATGGAAGAAGACACTTTGAAACAAGTTGTTTATTTTCAACAGGAGAGTGATGTGCCAATGAAAACAATTAAACTAGAACCGCCACCAAAAATCAGCAGCCCAGCCAGTGGAACATAATAGTAAATAATCCACTGAATAACTTTCTATTCTGTTTTTCAAGCCCATGTTCTTATAAAAAAGTAAAGCAACAACTATCTGTCTATCTATCTATGTATCCCATATTTCATTAAAATAAATCACTGATTGGGTTCAAAGAGTGATCGTGCTATTAATATACAACAGTGATCTAAGAAGGTTAACTGCAACTATAGACAATTCACAGATGGTGCAGAGGGTGATGGGTGTATGAGGCAAATTCTGAACATAAATACATAGATATTTTCCCATGAACACACACACACACATTTCCTGACAATAGTAAGTGGCATCCAGTGTACCACTTGTAAATATCAGATGCTGAAAGCAACAGCTGATACCATACATAAACTTAATGTAGGAAGATATATTTCATATAACAGTGTTTTACTGATACAGTAAGCAGGTAAAGTCACATGCAAATTACTATCAAGAATGAAAACAACTACAGCCCTTAAGACTATCTCTTAGAACTAAAAACAATTTGTCCAAAAGATGATATGTGGGCAAATTTTGAACATGTGGCTAATATTTCTTAAATATTTTTTCTTTAAGAAAGTATAACACTTTCCATATTGAGGAATATCTACCTTACCCACTGCACTCCTACATGACCATCTGTGCCACAGAAATCGTAAGTAGCCTGCTTGACATAAAAAGTGGGGATAGATGAGGTTTGCACATCTCTACCCTTTCTCTGTTCATCGTCTTCTGAGATAGAGCATTCTCTGTTCCCTGAAAATGGCAGGGAACATTCAAGTACAATGGCTCCCAGTGCTTAGCTATTTCCCTTGACTTATTTCTACTTAATTAAAAGAATAATTATTACAGAGTTACAGAATAAATAAAACACTGATGTATTTTTTTACATTGCTGAGCATTTTGTGTACTTTTGACAGTTCAATTTTAAATTCAAATTCCCTTCCCCCACCATAAATTAAGGAGCATATATTGCCATCTAGTGTCCTGAAATAACACTTCTACCAGGATCTTGAAATCAAGTATGTTAAATTAGACAAAGAGAATGTACAACTTTTGCAAGTAGGTAGTTTGGATTTGCCTAACGTATCAAAAAGCTCTTAGCTAAAACTCATAGAATGATCAAAGTGTCTTACGGTCAGTGCTTTTATCATTTCAACTAAAAGATCCAGACTGTTTTAGATTTGGTTATTTAGGAAGCACAGTGATGTGATCTATGACCCAGGTGCTTCCATCTTACCATTCAGTGTCTTTAACATGTTGGTCTTAATCCTCAGGCATAGGTTCTCTTAATCACAGAATGACTGCCACCATTCTATGCATCATATATTTGCCTAACTATGTATGCGCCAAGAAAGAAATCTCCTGTGTGTATCTCTTCAGGAGACCTTCTCATCCCCCACAATTATATACCTTCTCTCAGGACCCATTGCATGAAACAGATCACATGTACTATCTGTCATTTTCAGCTTTTACATCATAGACTTTTTGCAAAGAACCAGTTATAAGTCAACTAAGTTGGAAATAAATCATTAGAAATGAGACAGAAAAAATAGTTTAAGGAATTATTTCAGCTTAAATGGTATAAGAAATGAGCTCTGACTTTCAGATTCCAACAATCTATAGAAGTTGAACAGGGTATATATATATATATAAATATACATATGGGAATTAAGGCATTAAGGAAAAAAGAAAGAGATTCTAAATAAGTAGGCCTAGAAAGACCCCAGTGAGAGCTCTTCTATGATTACAATAGACACTGTAATGTTCCACTTAGCTAGGAATTGGAAGTGACCCTGAAGGATTCAGGGCTTCCCAGGTGGCTCAGTGGGTAAAGAATCTGCCTGCAATGCAGGTAGGAAGATCCTCTGGAGGAGATCATGGCAACCCACTCCAGTACTCTTGCCTGGAGAATACCCATGGAAAGAGAAGCCTCTCAGGCTAGGGGCCAGAAAGGGTCAGACATGACTCAAGTGACTGAGCATGCATGCATGCATGCTGAAGGATTCAGAGGATATGAGTTAGTGAGAACCTGCAAAATGAAGAGAGAACAACCATAAGATAGTCCACTCACCCTCCATTTCTCATTGGTATGCCCTGATTAAAGTGATGGGAAACTCAGCATTGAAAAATGCCTTGAAATGCAGACTGGGATTTGCAAGGAGGCTTGGCACAAGAGAGTTCTGGACCCTTCTGGTTTTCTACTGTGTGTGTCACATGTGGGTCATCTAAAAAAGAGACCTTGAGCACTGGCACTCACGTAGCCAAAGTGTGGATGTGAAAACCAAGGCCTGAAGAAACAGCATGATTTCTATTAAATATTGGCATTAACTTATTTTTCCAAAATCTGTGTTCTATATTTTAAGATTTTAGAGTTTTATCCCAATGACTATATTTAATGTTTATCTAAATTTCTTTTCCTTATTTAGATTAAGCTCTAGAGACTGAGACATATCTTGGAATAATTTAGAATTTGAAAAGGTACCCATGCATGTTTTGAGATTAAAAAAAAAATCACAGAATTATACAGTATCATTTTGAATGGAAAGAAGAGTAATTAAGCTAAGTTCCCTCATTTAATATAGAAGGAAATGTAGGCCCAGAGACAAGTGAGATTTGCCCAGTGCCTCGTAATGATACAACAGAAGATCTGGGTCTAAGATTTAGGTATCTGAATTTTAATCCAGTGCTTTTCCCATTATTTTATTTCTGAAATTGTATAGGATATGTGTTAAGATTTTGGATTTTGGAGATAGACTTGCATATGAATACCAACCCAGCCACTTAGAAATGGTTTGATCTAGAAAGAAAAACTCAATATCTCTAAGCCTTGGCACCATCATGTGTCAAATGATAATAGAAATAGAAACTATCTTGCAGGAAATTTAGGGCTACTCAGGTGGCACTAGTGGTAAAGAAATTTGAGAAAATAAAAGGTAGACTCTATAGTATAGTGTTGGAAACCCACATGTAGAGTGCTTCCAAATGTTAGTTAATCATTAGCTGTGCCAGAAACCTGTTTTCAGAGATGTGTGTGGCCTTTGGGGTTTCTGTGAGAATTTAATACCTGTATAATTTACTATAAAACCATTTTATTGAAATAATGTGGCTCACTGTAAGAACTTGACCATTGCTAGATCACCTGGGTCCCACACCAGTGCTGTCATTTTATTTTCACAACACATGTGTAAGTCAGTTTGAGCAGTCATTTACCTTCTCTTTGTCCTCAGGTTTTGCAATTATATATTATAAAGGCACCTATCTCATAAGGCCGTTGTGGGAATTAAGTTAGTTAATATTTGTGAAGATCTTAGAACAATACTTGGAAAAGAGTGAGTCCTATACAGGTGTTTATGTGGTTAATATCATAACTAGTTGTGAAACCACCTCATGACATCTTCAGCCTACCTCCAGAACAGACATTCTGAACATAGTTTCTATTAATTTTTTTTTTTTTTTTTTTTTTACTGAAGCATAGTCCTTCCTAGTTCTAGGATCCTCCAATTCCCATGACAATACACATTGTGTGACAGGAGAAAGTGGTAGGACAGCAGCAAAATCTGTCCTGGGAAATGCCCTTATCAGGAACTTTGACTTTCTGCCAAAAGCACTGTGAGTCCTGGTTATATCAGACATATTGCTGTCTAGATTCCTACTCTATAACCAGCAGGTTTAGATTGGGAAAAGTGCCCAGATTCTCTTAAAGTCTAGATATCAGCTGGGGAAATGCAAACCATCCTAAGGCAAAAAGAGGCAGGTAATTATCAGATGGTGCAAATAAATATACAAGAAGGCATCAGAGTAAGGCTTAGCCTTGAAGAAACTAGAGCCTTTAATCTCTTCCATTTCAGAAGTAGCTAAATATATCTCCCTCTCTTTTATTTTTTTAAAAGCCACACTTCCAGTTCTTCATGACCTATGTGCTCTTTTCTCTTATTTTAAAATGATGTTTAAAATCCATTATAATAAGCTAATCACTTCTATATTAGAAACCAAAACACCACTATAATGTTTTTCCTAGCTCTTCTCTGCCTAAAAGTCAGTGCTTTCAGGAGATATATTGGATGGTGAACCTCATATGACAAGTCAGGGCTGCCAGATGAGATGAACAAGTTTCCAGTCTTGGCAACTGACCTGTCCCCATCACAATGTAGAATTTCTATATACAGGTTATTGTAAAATAAAACTTTATTTCCTCATGTTTTTTCAGTATTTTGAAACTAAAATTACTAGAGGAATTCTTTATTTCATGATTTTAATAACAAACAAATATGGGACACTACAATTATATGGCATGAAAAATCTAAAATACTTGTCTCCTTAGAGAAAAAACTTGATAAGCTCTATTTTAAATTGACAAGTGTGCCTTTTATCCAGGAGTTCCAGCTCATTCTAAGATTGTATCTTAAGGGAACAAGTGAACAAATTAAGATGCAGGCAGGGATGTCCACTGTAATGGTGTGCAAAATAGCAAGAGGTTTAAAAACAATCTAAAGTACACAAAAGATAACTTATAAATGTATATACAATAAAAGACATATAGATTCAGAAAGTATACCAAAATATTGACCATTAAAAATGGTTGAAAAGGGTGAGATTTGATGTGACACAGAAATGGTTGAACAATAACGATCATGCCACACCTAACTTTCACTGAGTAATTAACCCGGATCAGCTACTGTGCTATTCCCTTTAAATACAGTAGTATCTTCAATTTATAAGTTACAATATTGAGGTTTGGAAAGATTATATATACTCTGAATCAAGTAACACAACTTGAAAGTGGCAGAGCTAAACAGAAAGCTGCCTGTTTTCCCAACAAGAGAGAGAGACAAAGCTAATAGATAACAGCTTACAAAAGAGCCACTGGCACTTCAAAATATTCTCTACAGCCATAAAAACGACTACAAAAGAACATTTTTTTCCCCTTGAACTGCTTGAGAGTGAGTTGCTGATCTCAGATCCCTACAACACTTTCATGTCATTTCATCAAACAAGGACATTCTCCCACATAACTACAATACAATGATCATCATTAAAGCCATAAATTAACATTGACATATTTTTGCCCTATAATACTCATATACCAGTTGTCCCAAGAATGACTTTATAACAAAAATATCCTACTCAGAACCATTCACTGTATTTCTCTGTCATGTCCTTTATAGCTACGGCCTGTTTCCTGTCTTTCCTTGACTTTCAAACTTGGACACATTTGAAGATTGCAGGTCATGTATTTTGCTCAATGTCCCTCATGGGTTTGTCTGCTATTACCTCATGGATAGATTATATGCACATCTTGTTCTGTTTTCTTTTTTTGTCATCTTAATGATTTAAATTTGCCCCTTTACTGGTAGTGCTCATGTTATTATTATAAATGACGGTGTTAAGTGGTGCTTTTCCACTGCGAAAATAACTCTCTTTTTTCTCCAGGAATTTTTTGGTAATGATTTATTTTGAAATGGTACAAAGTTTATTTTTCTCTTCAAAATTATTCATTTACTTATATATGGTTAGATTCATGGTTTCCGGTTTTATGCAATGATTAATAATGAGTAATCTGTTACTAGAATTATTCTGGCTTCCCAGGTGGCACTAGTGGTTAAAAACCCACCTGCCAATGTAGGAGACATAAAAGATCCCCTGGAGGAGGGCATGGCAACCCACTTCAGTATTCTTGCCTAGAAAATCCCATGGACAGAGGAGACTGGTCCATACGGTCACAAAGAGTTAGACCCAACTAAAGTGGCCTAGTACACAAGCACACCAGCATTATTCACTTTAATGCTCAAATTACGTTTAATTTGGCAAAGAGAGTCCCCTTCCAACTGACTTTTATGTTGTTTTGACATGGATCATTACTCTTTGTGCATTTTCTTATTTTCTGGCACAAAGGATATCCACTGGTTCCTATTAGTGGATAATATTAATATATTCAGAAAATAAGATATGAGCATAACATGTGCTCATTTTTACTGATATCTCACCTTTCCCAAACCTTTTCATTGGACAAAAAAAAAGGAATGAATGAAGTTAAACAAAACACACACACACACACACACACACTTCCACGAAGTTATACTGATACTTCAGATTCCAGTCTACCAAAACTGAAGGTATTCCTTTCAATTTTCTCACTTTTGATATTTGATCTCTCTTCTCTGACAGTGTGCAAGCAAGCTCCCATTGTCCTTAATTTTCTTGTTTCTCTATTAATCCCCCTGTTCATAATCAGTCTTTCACCTTTTCCAATCCCTATCTTATCCACCTTGGTCTCCAACAATTAATGTGGGGCCATCCCTAACAGGTGAGCCTTTAGTCCTTATCTCTTTGTATCCAACACACCAAGCTGGGCTTCTCCCACCACCCACCACATGGAGGCAGACCTTTCTGCCCTGCTTCACCTCTGACTCCCTGTGCCAGGGTCACTGTGGCTCCCTTACCTTTTAGGACAAGTTTTCTGTCACTCTGCCCAACATAATGGCTTTAGAACTTAATTATCCATGAGGGAAAAAATAGGGAAAGGAAAAAAATGGAAAGAATCAATCAATCACAAAATTTAATACCACCCAGCATAATGCGAAGTTGGGAAGAGAGAGTAGAGTAATATGCTCATGGAATAGAACATTCTATAGAACATGTCCAAGAGCTGAGAAAATGTGAACTGTTGGAAAAATTAACCTATAAAGATAATAATGTAGCTGTGTTGTTGTCAAATATTCACTAAAAGTGAAGAGATGGTAGAGAAGAAAAAAGTTTCTGGATTTGGGAGAAAGAAAAATATGTCTTCTATGAATGAGGTCTTTTATATCATTTAATACAGAGAGAAATATCTCCTTTATTAAAACTCTGCATTATAGATAGTGTGGCTGTGCATCTCAGATTTTCTAAGTCAGTCATAATTGTAGATAATTTTATCTTCTCATTCGGTTCTGTTCATACAAGTATAACTAAATCTATTGTAAGGGATTGGTAAGCCTGTGTGTATGTGTGTGTGTGTTTATGTATCAGAACAAAATCTTTTGTTAGTTCACAAGATCCTATTTTAAAGGAAAATCTGATCATTCTAACCACATAATTTTGATTTGACAACTGACTTTTAAAAAAGATTATACAAACATGAGGGGATTCTAATGATAGGGTCTTCTAAATTACTTAGCATCCACCTCTCTATATTCACCTCATGACAGAAACACCAAGAATCCATGCTACTTCCATAACAATCATTTTGGTATTACAAGATAATGATAATCTATATTAGACTTTGTGCTAAAATATTTTGCATATTATGGAGTCAAGCAGTACATAGCTGTAGAATACAAATTCATCCCCACTTATAAAATAATAAACTGACTTAGTAACTTATGTAGAATTTTTTAAGAGCACAACTTTTAAACACAGAACAGGAATTCTTAATCTGGTCCTTTTGACATCAGTACACCTGTTAAATCCTACCTCACCATGCTGCCAAAAGAAGATGACATGGAATTTATAAATATTTGGTGCCATTAGGAGCATGCACTAGAGGAAGGAAAACAAGCCCTCCACATGAAGTCTTATACAATATCCACTTTTATTTTGAAAAAGCAAACAGGATCTGGAGATGTTAGGCTAAAAGGCTGAAAGCCCAACTTGGCAACTTCTTTGGGCCTAGAGAAAGTTATTTAACTTTTCTGTGCCTCAATTTTTTCACTCATAAATGGTAAAAAAAAAAAAAATCTGTTTCCTTGGAACCAAATGAAATAATGCATAAAGCACTAAATGCAGTACCTGGCACATGGTAAACATAATTAATTTTTATTGCTCTTATTGCAATTGATGATAGTATTGTTATCTCATACCCCTTGGCCATGCTTTGAAATTTGAGGAATGACAATCCTTGACAAGATTAACCCAAACTTAATTATGACAGTTTATAAAGTCCTAGTGCATAGCATCAAGCAAGTCAGTTAATGTGCAAATACTTCATAAGCACCACCTAGGTGCCAGATGCTATTCTAGACATTAAAGATCCTATAGAAAAATACAAATGGATTCATTGCTATCACTGAACTTTCCATCTTGCTGGTTCTTAGATGTGCTTCATGCCCAGAGTAAAAATAAGAGAGTGGATATAGTGCCTATTCTCTGGCAAACATTCTAGAGACATAAGAGTCATAGAAGGCACAATTAGAGTTATTTAATGATAAAAATATTGACCCTTAAGTACAGAGGTCCAAAGGTAAATCAACCAAACACAGAGAGCATGTTGCCTCTGTGTCAGTTCAGTTCAGTTCAGTTGCTCAGTTGTGTCCGACTCTTTGTGATCCAATGAATCACAGCACGCGATGGACATGAGGCCTCCCGGTCTATCACCAACTCCTGGAGTCCACCCAAACCCATATCCATCGAGTTGGTGATGGCATCCAGCCATCTCATCCTCTGTCATACCCTTCTCCTGCCCCCAATCCTTCCCAACATTAGGGTCTTTTCCAATGAGTCAACTCTTCGTGTGAGGTGGCCAAAGTATTTAAGTTTCAGCTTCAACATGAGTCCTTCCAATGAACACCTAGGACTGATCTCCTTTAGGATGGACTGGTTGGATCTCCTTGCAGTCCAAGGGACTCTGATGAGTCTTTTCCAACACCACAGTTCAAAAGCATCAATTCTTCAGCACTCAGCCTTTTTCACTGTCCAACTGTCACATCCATACATGACTACTGGAAAAATCATAGCCTTGACTAGACAGACCTTTGTTGGCAAAGTAATGTCTCTGCTTTCCAATATGCTATCCAGGTAGGCCATAACGTTCCTTCCAAGGAGCAGGCATCTTTTGATTTCATGGCTGCAATCACCATCTGCAATGATTTTGGAGCCCCCAAAAATAAAGTCTGACACTGTTTCCACTGTTTCCTCATCTATTTCCCATGGGGTGATGGGACTGGATACCATGATCTTAGTTTTCTGAATGTTAAGCCTTAAGCCAACTTTTTCACTCTCTTCTTTCACTTTCAGCAAGAGGCTTTTTAGTTCCTCTTCACTTTCTGCCATAAGGATGGTGTTGTCTGCATAGCTGAGGTTATTGATATTTCTCCCGGCAATCTTGATTCCAGCTTGGGCTTCTTCCAGCCCAGTGTTTCTCATGATGTACTCTGCATATAAATTAAATAAGCATGGTGACAATATACAGCCTTGATGTACTCCTTTTCCTATTTGGAACCAGTCTGCTATTCCATATCCAGTTCTAACTGTTGCTTCCTGACCTGCATACAGATTTCTCAAGAGACAGGTCAGATGGTCTGGTATTCCCATCTCTTTCAGAATTTTCCACAGTTTATTATGATCCACTCAGTCAAAGGCTTTGGCATAGTCAATAAAGCAGAAGTAGATGTTTATCTGCTTTTTTGATAATCCATCGGATGTTGGCAATTGGATCTCTGGTTCCTCTGCATTTTCTAAAACCAGCTTGAACATCTGGAAGTTCACGGTTCATCTATTGCTGAAGCCTGACTTGGAGAATTTTGAGCATTACTTTACTAGCGTGTGAGTTGAGTGCAATTGTGTGGTAGTTTGAGCATTCTTTGGCATTGCCTTTCTTTGGGATTGCAATGAAAACTGACCTTTTCCAGTCCTGTGGCCACTGCTGACTTTTCCAAATTTGCTGGCATACTGAGTGCAGCCCTGTCACAGCATCATCTTTCAGAATTTGAAATAGCTCAACTGGAATTCCATCACCTCCACTAGCTTTGTTTGTAGTGAGGCTTTCTAAGGCCCATTTGACTTCACCTTCCAGGAAGTCTAGCTCTAGCTGATTGTGAGTGATCACACCATCATGATTATCTGAGTCGTGAAGATCTTTTTTGTACAGTTCTTCTGTGTATTCTTGCCACATCTTCTTAATATCTTCTGCTTCTGTTAGGTCCATACAATTTTCTGTCCTTTATCGAGCCCATCTTTGCATGAAATGTTCCCTTGGTATCTCTAATTTTCTTGAAGTGATCTCTAGTCTTTCCCATTCTGTTGTTTTCCTCTATTTCTTTGCATTGATCGCTAAGGAAGGCTTTCTTATCTCTCCTTGCTATTCTTTGGAATTCTGCATTCAGATGGGAATATCTTTCCTTTTCTCCTTTGCTTTTCGCTTCTCTTCTTTTCACAGCTATTTGTAAGGCCTCCTCAGGCAGCCACTTTGTGTTTTTGCATTTCTTTTTCTTGAGGATGGTCTTAATCCCTGTCTCCCATACAATGTCACAAACCTCCATCCATAGTTCATCAGGCACTCTGTCTATCAGATCTAGTCCCTTAAATCTATTTCTCACTTCCACTGTTTAATTACAAGGGGTTTGATTTAAGTGATACCTGAATGGTCTAGGTTTTCCCTACTTTCCTCAATTTCAGTCTGAATTTGGCAATAAGGAGTTCATGATCCGAGCCACAGTCAGCTCCCAGTCTTGTTCTTGCTAACTGTATAGTGCTTCTCCATCTTTGGCTGCAAAGAATATAATCAATCTGATTTTGGTGTTGACCATCTGGTGATGTCCATGTGTAGAGTCTTCTCTTGTGTTGTTGGAAGAGGGTGTTTGATATGACCAGTGTGTTCTCTTGGCAAAACTCTATTAGCTTTTGCCCTGCTTCATTCTGTACTCCAAGGCCAAATTCGCCTGTCAATCCAGGTGTTACCTGACTTCTTACTTTTGCATTCCAGTCCCGTAAAATGAAAAGGACAAATTTATTGGGTATTAGTTCTAGAAGATCTTGTAGGTGTTCATCGAACCGTTCAACTTCAGCTTCTTCAGCATTACTGGTTGGGGCATTCAATTCATGATATTGAATGGTTTGCCTTGGAAACGAACAGAGATCATTCTGTCATTTTTGAGATTGCATCCAGGTACTGCATTTTGGACTCTTTTGTTTACTATGATGGCTACTCCATTTCTTCTAAGGGATTCCTGCCCACAGTAGTAGTTATAATGATCATCTGAGTTAAATTCACCGATTCCATTCCAGCTTAGTTCACTGATTGCTGTGTAGGCTTCTTGAAAGAGAAGCAAAAATGGAAATATTAAATAAAACAGTGTTCAGTCTGAAAACTGGAGGCATTGAGAGGGCTCTCTATGCTAGCATTACATTTCTGTTTGTAATAATGAAATAGTTCAGATATAAAGAGAGTATCAACACACACTGTGAACACCTGTATACATATCTTGCAATCAAAGAAATAAATATGTACTGATTGAAGCTTTCTGTGAGTTCCTTTTTACTGTCTATGAATATCACAGATGATTACATTTGATCAGCTGCCCAATGGATGTATCTTCACTTTTTCTGTATTTTCATGGATAAGATTATTCAAGTATTTCAATGGTATGAATAGCCAACCACTTATAAAAATGATTTTTAGTAAAACAAATGCCTTTAAATGAGCCAAAATAGTCACTCATTGTCTGCTTTTGAAATGATTCCAAAGTTCAGAGTCAAGCAAAGTAAGCTACCTGATATCAGGCAATGTGCCAGGCCCACTCACTAACTCTGGTTATTTAATTTTCATCACAATCTTAAAATGATCACTGTTGAACAGACAAACCAAACCTCTAAGGGATCACTCTTGAGCCCAGTGAACATCCTCAACCTATCTATGAATGTGTTAAAAAGCTTACTGGAACTCCAGGACTGGCTTTATCCCACACTAACTTTAAGCCTTACTTTCCATATTTGCAAAGTAGAGGCAGTAATAATATCCATGATTAGAATAGTAATTAAAATAATCCCTCTATGGTGCTTAGCACAGTGTCTCTTGAGGAGTAGATGCTATTATTAGTAGCATCTACTATATGCTACTAATAGTAACTGCTATTATTCTTTCTCATGAGAAAGACCTGCAAAAGACCATTCATGACATAAAACATCATGGCTTCTTTCCTCGTTTAACTACCATAGCCCAGCTTGTCCTCACCCTTCCCTCCACAGGGAAAACTAGAATTGGCTTGGAAATAACCTCAACTGAAACACTGGTGAAAGGTCTGACCCTGAAAGGAAGTCTGAGTGAAGTGATTGGTGTGGCTTCATCAATGGCTTCGTTCAATGGTCTGGTCTCCGGGCTGCAGACTAAGTTGAAAGATCAGTGCTTTCTCTACCTCTTATCAAAGAAACAACACATGTTATACTATTAAGGGGAGTATACAAGAGTTATTGTTATTTTTATGAATGAACACTGGAATTTTTTTAAAAAATAGACTATTTTAAGGGTGCAAGTTGGTGATGCCTCTGTCACTCTAAAACAAGAATCATTACAAAATAAAACTTATAAAACTATTTGAAACTGATATGTTTTAAGTCAAAAGAAAAAGAAGAGGAATAAAATGGATATTTCCTGGCAGGCTAGGGCAGTTTTAGTTGTCTCAGGTTTGCTGTAAAATAATGTGTTTGCAAAGAGCTGTGAGAAGAAATTTCTCTAGATTTAGATCTAAGGACTTTATTTGTTCTTCCCTGGAGGGAGCCTGGTGTGTTCTAAAGAATCAACTTGTACAGAGTCTTTTGCAGATTCACTGGTTCATGTGCCAATAAAAATATTTTTGGATCAACCCACTGACATTTTTATAAGGAGCATGAAAAATTCTTTACTGAAAGAGCCAACTTTCACAAACCCCATAGGCCTTTCCTTCAGCCAAGAACAATAGTAAAGTGAACAAGAGTACTTGACAAGACCAGATCTGAAGTGTTCATGAGGAAAGTATGGGAAGATTTACCAGCTCATTGTTGACCTTTTCCTCAAACACATTTTGATTTATCTGTTTCCTACCCTGTGTTAAAAAACTTGTTTGAATTCTCCATCAAGATGAGAAGATGGTAATTTGGTGGTTGAGGAAGTTGGCCAGAACCACAGGTCATTGCTGAACTCAAGTCTCCTCCAAGAAAAACAGTTTCACACTTGCATCTCAGGATGAAGGTTACTTGAGCTTCTGCATCCCATGGCACTGAGGGAACCTCTCAGCATAGGCATTAAGGTCCATTTTGCACAATAATCCTATCTGCCAATCCAACCTTAACCTCCCTGCCCTGACTGTAGTCCAGCTACACTGTTACTCTTTCTGGTACTTGAATGTAATCAAGTTCATTGCAACCTGGGTCCTCCGCCAACTCTCTCATTATCCCTGAATGATCTTTCTCTCAATTTCCCTCATTTCACCACCAATCCCTCTTCTACTTTTATTAAACTGGCTCGTCCTAAGCCTTCAGCCAAAATTTCACTTCTTCAATGAGGATATCCTTATAAGTCAATATATTTTAGGCCTTTGTTATTTTTTGTTGTAGTCTGTTGTAGCCTGTAAATTTTTGATAGTTCCTCTACAAATACTCCTATGACCTATAGCTCGCTACTGAAAATTAAGTCTGTTTTAAATGTTTTGACCAGATTATCATTAGAAAGTAATTCTAGATTTAAAAAAAAAAGTCTCTCTGTAAGTTGAGTGTAGGATGTATTAGCTAGTTAAAAGTTTTTGTGCTAAATTAGCTAATTGAAAGGAGCATGTGCAAAGGCCCTGAGATAAGACAGACCTCATTACACTGAAGGAATTTGAGGAATATTGATATTCTTGGAACTGAGGACAGGAGGCTGGAAAAATTGACAGATACTTATTTTCCATATTAATTTTTAAACTTAATTCTACACAAAGAGACCAAAGGAAAATGTTGTGATTTTTAATACTGTGTAACATGATGGATTGGAAAAGGGCAAGAGTTTGTCAACCCCAGAAACATCCTTCAAATTCCATTTTTGTCTCCAAACCCATTGATTCTGCCTTAATTCAGGCTCTATAACATCTTGACACATCAAGTGTCTGGTCTATGATTTCTCTCTTTCATAACTGGTCTCCCAGCTTCCAATATGTGTGATATACACGTGTATCCCTTTCTTCTGATCACCAGCAAAATCATAAGAAGTTTCAGGGTTGATCTGGAGTAAAATCCTGGATTCACTGCCTATAAGCTTTGTGGCCATAGGTTAATTATCCTTTCTTGCCTTCAAATCCATCATCAGTGAAATGAGAATAATGGTGTCTAGTTTGCAGGGTTATTCTAGTCCATTAACTTTATGGATGCCATAAAGTACCTACTTTAGGGCTAAAATATATAATAGCAACATAATAAGTAGTGGCTCCTATAGTTTGTTTCTTATATTCTGTTATAAAAAGTAGATTGTATAGGTCTTCTGATAAGCAGGATTGTGGAGAATTAACCCTGTTCTTGGAGACAGAAATTATTCCAGAGAGAGGCCATGCACGTCTCTCCAGCCTGCTCTGCTAATAGCACCGCTTGCTCACCCTGTCTCCGCACTCCAGGCACACCACCATCCTTACCCTCCCTGTATATCTCCAATTCCATGGCTCTGTACATGTTGATCTCTTTGTATATAATGGCCACCCCTATTTATTCACTTGGAAAACTCCAAGTCATCTATTAGGACCAAATGTACATTTATGCTTATCTCTACAGTCAAAAACATCTTTAAGCACTTACATGAGTGATTCCCTATGTTTGAGTCAAAGATAGAAATTACACACAGAAAAGGCACTGGCTGGAATACAGATAAGTTATTTAGACTCAGAAGCTCTAAATTATTATTGGCTTTATAAGCATGAAGAAATTCCCTGTCTGAGAGTGAGTTGCTTCATCTTTACCACGAAGGCATTAATTTTACAGATTTATGAGATATGTGGGGCATACAAATGAAATGAGACTGTGGTTATGAAACCCTAAAACTTAACTCAGTTATTAGCTGTTTTTAACACACCATCTTATACCTTTATGAGGGGTAGAATTTAACACATAGAAAAACCAAATATAGACAAGTTGAGGGCAGGAGGAGAAGGGGATGACAGAGAATAAGATGGCTGGATGGCATAATCGACTCGATGACCATGGGTTTGGGTGGACGCTGGGAGTTGGTGATGGACAGGGAGGCCTGGCGTGCTGCAGTTCATGGGGTCGCAAAGAGTCGGACATGACTGAGTGACTGAACTGAACCGATAGACAAGTTCTGGTTGCAGGTGGTGATGCAACAGGATGCTGGCCTCCCAGAAACATACCAAATTCACAGCTATATATGAAACAATGTTCTCTGGGGAAAAAAAAAAAAAAAAAAAACGTAAAAACTGGCTGAGCGATTTCACATTGGGCAAAAGAGAAAGGCAGGTAGACACAATCTCACCACAATCCATATGCCTGGCGCTGTGACCCAGAGTTGGTAGGAAACTCAGTACCCACATTTTGTGTGGGAAAGGCTCATTTTCATGTCTTGGAACACTGGGCTGAGGGATAGACGTCTGATCTGACACATCTATGTGGGCCTGATGCAATATAACATGATACCATATAAATATAATACACAGAATTCAATTCACATAGAAAAATATACTTAGCAACCATCATATCAATATTCAGATAATAATAGCAATTCAAGAAAGGTTATGTGTAATGATGTGATTAGTTAATTCTATAACAAATAAGACAAACTGTCCTGTGAGTTAATGGTTATGGGTGTCAACATGGAAGAAGTGTGACTTAAAGACCAAACAGGATTCACATATAGCAGGAGAAGGCTGCCTGTGCTTTCTTACAGGGCTCCAGAGCTGGAGTTACAGAGTAGCTGGTATACATTCTCAAGAATTGGGGTAGGGGGATGGTTTGCTGCCTCATTTATATCATCTTGATGACTGATGGAGCTGAGACAAGTTTTATATATTCATTGATCATTTGTAACCTTTTATGAAGTGACTATTCAAATCTTATCCATTTTTCCTTTTTGAAATTGATTCATAAGTGTTTTTTATATAATCTAGATATTAACAGATACCTATTTTGCAAATGTATTCTCCTATTTTGTGAGTTTTCTTTTGAGAAAATGTTATTTTATAATAGTTTTAGACTCACAGAAAAGTTATAAAAATAATACAGAAACTTTCCAAGACACCCAGTTTCCCTTATTAAGATTTTATATAATTATGATATATCTGCATATTAAAACACTGATATGGATAAATTATTATTAAATAAGGACACAGTCATTGAGATTTCCTTAGTGTCCTTTTTCTGTTCTGGGATCCAGAATACCAGGAAAGAAAAGGTCAAATGTTTCTTACTTGATTTTTTAGTATTGGAATATAGGATTCTATGTTATACTACCTGAATATTTTAAAATTCAAGGTCAGATGAAATTTTGGAGTCGATGGCTCTGTTAGAATCCTAAATCTATAATTGCCTGCCTGTAAGGCCTTGGTCCAATTATTTAACCTCACTTAGCAACATATTCACACCTATAATATGAAGATAATGATAGTACTTATATGCAATTGTTCACAGAATCAAGATTCATTAAATCATGATTGTATGTGAGGTAATTTGAAAAATGCATTTTCATATTGGATCATTTAAATTTCATTTAATTCTTCATTCTACTGACTAGGAGAAGCTAAATATTATAAATCCTTCTCTGAAATGTACAACCATATATATGCTTTGATTTAAAGTAATTTCCAGTCAGATTTTTCTTTATCATTTACTTACATCCTGGATAAGACTGAAATACACATTCATTGCTGCAAAACATACATAGGTTTATAAGAATGTTTATCTGGCAAAGGAATTTATGAAATTTTAATAACCCCTATTAAAATGACAACACTGCCCTTTTCTGTGACTACATCGTCTATTCTTATACTCAGCTGTTCCTGCCTGAGTAAACATCCCCTCACATGGTTCTGTTTAAGGCATGTGTATCCTGGGTTAGCATGAGAATTTATTGTTGCTTACAAAGTTCTCCATCACATCCCTAATGAGATAATATATTTTATACAAATAAACATAACTCTAAAATGTATCATAAACTATATAATGTGCATATTCCCATACTCAATATTTTCTCTCAACTGAAATATACATTATTTCTTTGTTTCACACCTCTTACTTATGGGCTTCCCTGGTAGCTCAAAAGGTAAAGAACCTGCCAGCAATGGAGACCTGTGTTCGATCCCTGGGTCAGGGAAGATCTTCTGGAGAAGGGAATGGCTACTCACTTCAGTATTCTTGTCTGGAGAATTCCATGGACAGAGAAGTCTGGTGGCCACAGACCATGGGGTCACAAAGAGTCAGACATGATGAGTGACTAACACTCACTCACTTTCTATTTGCTTCAGTGTTCATGGCATTTAAAAACTGTAATAATTTATATTAATTTCTTATGACAAAATTGCAAATAGAAATTAATTAGTCTTATGAAATATTTAATCTAATACATTGTTGTCTTTCCAATCCATTCACATATGACTATGATCAACTTCTTCTCCTTATTAATCATTTTCATTTTATCATGTCAATAATATTGAATTTTATCTTAATCTGTGTGTTACAGTGTAAAAAATTATAGATAACAAGCAGGCCAACAATCTATTATCCTGGTTGTAATTCCTAAGGGGAGGGTGAAAAACTAATACTACAAGTAACAATGTGAGATTAAATCTCACTGATAACATTATTCAAGTGGTAATGTAGTTATGTAGGAATCACTGGAATCAGCCATTGGAATCAATGAAGTATATACTAGTATAACTAGTATGACTACTTAAGTATGACTTCTTCTATGCCCATAATAGAGAAACTAGCCCTGGCCTTCCCACCAAAAACAACTACAAAACTGGATAAATTATATAAAGCAATTGTTTTCAGACACTGAACTACAGGTGGCATAGAACTTCCCTTCTTTGATGGCGGAGAAATGTGTAAAATGAGCCCCTCAACTCCTCGAACTTTCTGACTTAGATTACTTTCAAATCTACAGCCTGAGAGAGCCAAGAGTTTAGGCAGAACATGACCGTCTTGTCGAAAGAGGATAGAGAATTTGACAACTGATTTACGAAAAGTGTGAAGTGAAAGTGTTAGTCAGTTGTGACCCCATGTTCTCTGTCCATGGAATTCTCCAGGCAAGAATACTGGAGTGGGTGGCCTTTCCCTTCTCCAGGGGATCTTCCCGACCCAGGGATCAAAGCCTTGCAGGTGGATTACTTACCATCCAAGCTTTTCAGGGAAGCCTTACACTGCAGGTGGATTATTATTTTTTTGCAGGTGGATTATTTACCATCTGAGCCACCAGGGAAACACTGAGTTACTAAAGTGATCAGCATTTGTAAAGACATGTACTCAAGTGAAGATGGGCCAGGAAATTTGCACACACAGAGAAAGGAGTTTCCAAATTTAAAGTTGCCCCGCTCGGTTTCTGGCCATATGCTAAGCTGTGCGTGTAAAGAGCAAGGATCTTGAAGATGGGCAAAAAGTTTCCAGGAGGGATACTAAAGAAGAGTAAAGAAGATGGTGAAAAATATGGTGGTCTTGACTGGCCAGAGCAGAATAACATTTTGGGCTTCGCAGAATATATCCAAGTTATGTATACAGTACAATGCAATCTATTAAGTGTGTAATATGATTATGTAAAAAAAAAAGTATAGATCTTAATTAAAAATATTTTATTGCTAAAAAATGCTAACCTTTTAAGCTGACTAACATATGAGCCTCCAGTGAGTTATAATCTCTTTTGCTAGTGGAAGGTCTCAAACTATTGTGAGAATTACCAAAATATGACACTGAGACACAACGTGAGGAAATGCTGTTGGAAAAATGGTACTTAAGGACATGACAGGGTGGTCACAAACTTTCAATTTGTAGAAAAAAACTGTAATATCTGTAAAGCATAATAAAGAAGCAGACGTGTACTTGCTCTTTGTGCTATATTTCAATCTGAGGCTATGTTGGTATTTGGTTCAAAGTGGAATTCACATTCTTGTTGTTGTTCAGTCACTCAGTCATGTTTGACTCTTTGCAGCCTCATGGACTGCAGCATGCCAGGCATCCAGGTCCGTCACCATCTCCTACAGCTTGCTTAAACTCGTGTCCGTTGAGTCGGTGATGCCATCCAACCTCTGTCGTCCCCCTCTCCTCCTGCCCTAAATCTTTCCCATCATCAGGGTCTTTTCTAATGAGTCAGTTCTTCGCATCAGGTGACCAAAGTGTTGGAGCTTCAGCTTCAGCATCAGTCCTTCCAATGAATATTCAGGTTTGATTTCCTTTAGAATTGACTGGTTTGATCTCCTTGCCATCCAAGGGAGTCTTCTCCAACACCACTGTTCAAAAGCATCAATTCCTCAGTGCTCAGCCTTTATTATGCTCCAAATCCGACATCCCCACATGACTACTAGAAAAAAATCATAGCTTTGACTATATAGACCTTTGTCAGCAAAGTAATGTCTCTGCTTTTTAATACGATGTCTAGTTTGTCATACATGCTTTTCTTCACTTTATAACTTCACTACCCATGTAAGTCTTTCCTGGAATCATTTATCAAATTAAATACCTGATTCAAATGCTCGTTTTAGGGTTTACTATCAAGAGCCCAGTGGATAACTGACTTGCTCAAACTCTGTTGACATTTCAACTACTTTAAGAATAAAACCCAAATTTCTTAGTTTACATGGCCTTTGGACATTCACCCTAATTGTCATATCTAATGTTCTTTCTGAACACATTCTGCAGGGGACAATTTATTACAACCAGATTCAGCCCTGTCTTCTTTCTTGCATCTGCTTCATATTCTCAGTCCTCACTTTTACACTCATACTATTACTTATATTTGGAATTTCCCATAGTAGTGATTAAAAACGAACTCTGAAGTCAGGCTGCTTGCATTTAGATCCTGGTTTTGATACTTACTAGCTGTGTGTTCTCCATCAAATTACTTAGGCTCTATGTGTCTCCATTTGCCCGTCTATTTTATAGGGCCTATATTAGCACCTAACTCATGAGGTAAACATGACAATTAAAAAATTAGCACTTAGAAAGGTACCCCATTACTTAGCAAATACTAAATAAATGTCAGTTATTATTATCCCATCTCCAAATCTTACCTTTGAAGCCACTTCACCCTCTACCTCAAGAATGCCTTTTTTTTAATGCTATATATAAGCATTAAATTTCTTAAAGTTTCTCTTTACTGATATTTTTTTCATTTAGTTTCTATTATGCATTATGCATAAAATTAACTTCTCTGATAAAATTGTATGTTTCATAAGAAAAAAGATAACTTCCTTTCTTTGTATGCAACTCAATTCTTAGAACATAGTACATACTAAATAAATATTTAACAAATGACTTAACTTTAATCACAAAATAGAAAGATATACATATAACACACATTCAGTTCAGTTTAGTTCAGTTCAGTCACCTCCAACTCTTTGTGACTCCATGAACTGCAGCATGCCAGGCCTCCCTGTCCATCACCAACTCCCAGAGTCTACCCAAACCCATGGCCATTGAGTCGGTGATGCCATCCAGCCATCTCATCCTCTGTCGTCCCCTTCTCCTCCTGCCCCCAATCCTTTCCAGCATTAATACTTATCAATTTATAATATCTTAATGTCAACTCATAACAGCAGTAGAAAATTCCCAATTCAAAACTTCATTTTACCCCTCAGAAACAAATCACAAGTTAAAAACTGTAGAAGTTAAATAACAGTTCAACCTCACTTGTTCATTTCTATTATATATGAGGATTGATTCCACTGTGAATTAATTTATATCGCAAGAAGAATAAGGTTCCAAATGAGGAGACTGGACCTGCTTTGTTGCTGCTGTTGTTATTGTCTGTAGCACACAAACCTCTAGGTTAAAATATTATTTCCAATTACTCCCCCGGTTTACAAGTCACATAAAAACTCTAAGTAGCCCAAACATTCACACAAAAACATTATTTTTATTCAAACATGTTTCTCCCCAGTCTCTTATCTCCTTCTTGATTTAAGAATCTATTCAGTTCACATTTTAAAAAATCACCATGCTAAGACTGATTTGGAAGGCAATTACATGTAATAGCTCCTGCTTTATAATGGAAGAGATGCTCCTCATTTATCTACCACACTAACTCATATCTCTATATTCAAATTGCTACCAGTTTCTGAGACCAGCCTTCACAAGATTTCAAATCCAAATTTTAGAACAGTTTCTGCCAAAGGAATAGAATGGAGCTCAGTTTTTGTTTTGTTTTGTTTAATGCTCTAGTGGAAATATAATTAGCATTTTAGAAACACAATTGGAATCTAATTCAGAAAGTATTTACTGTACTATATCTCCTGATTTTAAGTCACTGTATTAGTTGCTTTAAAGAATTCTATGATGATGAGATAGAGTCTCTGCCCTTCATGAGCTTTTAGTTAAGACAAATATTCACACTTATCTAAGTAAGAAAAAGCACATTAAAATAAAGTCTACCTGAGAAGCACAAATGCCATTTGGATTAAATTGAGGAAGGGAACAAATTCACCAGGATAATGACAACTGAATCCAGATAGTCACATGTTATAGAACTTATTTTTTCTATTGCTTCTAAAACTCATTTAGTAAATAAATGCATAGATCTGAAAAATCATGTGTAGAAGTAGTAATATTTCTCTGGCACTAGGAAGGTTTCTGCAATATCTTATTATCAAAAGGTGTCAACACTTTGCACTCTCGGGAGCTGACATTTACCTTCAGTGTCAGACATCACCATGTACACTTCAATAAGCTAAATCTCAAAGAGAGCAGACATGAAGCCAAGGCAATGAAGGGTCTTTTAATATGACTGTCAGATTTCTTTTTTTTTTTTTGGCCCACTTCATATCACTTTGTTGACAAATGTTTGTATAGTCAAAGCTATGAGTTTTCCAGTAGTTGTGTATAGATGTGAGAGTTGGACTATAAAGAAAACAGAGCACCGAAGAATTGATGCTTTGGAACTGTGGTATTGGAGAAGATTCTTGAGAGTCCCTTGGACTGCAAGGAGATCAAACCGGTCCATCTTAAAGGAAATCAGTCCTGTATATTCATTGGTAGGACTGATGCTGAAGGTGAAACTCCAATACTTCGGCCACCTAATGTGAAGAATTGACTCATTTGAAAAGACCCTGATGCTAGGAAAGATTGAAGGCAGGAGAAGGGGACAACAGAAGATGAGAGGGTTGGATGGCATCACTAACTCAATGGACATGAGCTTGAGCAAGCTCCGGGAATTGATGATGGACAGAGAAGCTGGGCGTGCTTCAGTCCATGGGGTCACAAAGAGTAGGGCACAGCTGTGCAACTGAACTGAAGAACTTTTAGATAGGGTCAATGGAGAGCTTGCCTACTTGATTTCACTGGTATGGAGATCAACACACAATTCTGTTTAGAGTCTAAGATAGTTAGATAGGTGCCCAGCAAATTCCAGGGATGTGGAAAAACAGTCAATTGTAGAGAGGTCAGCAATTGCTCCCTACAGCTGTAATTAATAAATAAATAATTACTCTGAAATATGTTATTCTTATTGACCACAGGAATGCAACATAGCTGGGAAGGATGAGGTCCAGAAAAGTGAGCTATTCTGAGAAATGGACTGAGTCAGGGTGAGAACTTGACCACTCTGGACAGACCCTCTGAATAGATCCTTGTTTCTCAGGGCAAGTTTTAAATCGGAATCATAACTAAGACCCTGGAGCTGTGTTAGAATAAAGGGCTTGACAGTCAAGTGGTCAAACTACTAGTTGTCATCACTGAATTTTCCTAGGGCAAAACTATGTGCCAGAAATTGAGGAAGTGCTGCTTCAGTGAAGGAAATAAATTAGCATCTGTTAAAAACTGTCACAGACAGGTGTTCCTAAGCTTTATCTTTCTCAATCACATGGCAGTGCGTGCAACCTTTTGTGACAGACAGTATTATCCTTATTTTAGCAAATAAGAGAAGTGAGGTTCAGAACACTATGTAGCGTGCCCCAACTTCTCACATTTTCAAAAATCAGAAATTATAAGTCTCTTATATGTTTATCTATCTATCTATATATCTAAATGGAGTTTTAGATATAGACTAAAACTAGACTGCATCACATCACATTCACTCCCACTATATGATTTTAAATTATATCAAACCAGAAATTCATTCCATCAATGAATACATAAGGTTTATTTTTTATACAAGTTATATTTAAAGTACATTTTATGTGTTGGTATGTTTGTTTTGTTAGAAATTTTATTTTTGATGTGAAAATTAGTCCAGATAGCCTTTTCTTTAAAGGAAAATGAGAAACCAATCTTTATGCCTGATGCTCTAGTTTTGAGTACTGTGGGTTAGAAAGAAGTAACTTTAAAAACAAAGTACAGTTTAAAATTCTTTTCCTTTTCAGTACACAGCAGGATCTTACATCAGCTTCCCAAGTTACTGGGAAGAACAAAGCAAAGTACAAAGTACAAAGTAGCCATCAGGACTCTCAGTAAGTGTAACTGAAACCCTCAGGAAGAAGAGGACACCACCCGCCCAAAAAAAAACACACAAGATTTGATTTTTAGTCCTCTTTTTCATCAGTTTGATCACGTTTACCAAAATATTCTAATAGCTACCTTGTGCATCACTGTCACCAGCTGTGTGACTTTGGAAAATTCTATATTCTTTTTTTTTTTTTTGTGATTAAGATAAGGACTTTATTTATTTATTTATTTATTTATTTATTTATTGTTTTTGTCATACATTGTCATGATATCACCATGGGTTTACATATGTTTCCCCTCTGGAACCCCCCTC